>CAWWDY010000960.1:0-79575 GCA_963942605.1 Poecilus cupreus
ATGTTTTTGCAAGTTTAAAACAGCAATTTTATCGTCATTTCTCATAAATCGCTGTTTCGCACGAAAGAAACATGAATTTGTCAGTTTGAATAGTTCAAAAGAGCGTTTTTCTATGTTTTTGCAAGTTTAAAACAGCAATTTTATCGTCATTTCTCATAAATCGCCGATTCACACGAAAGAACCATGAATTTGTCAGTTTGAATTGTTCAAAACAGCGTTTTTCTATGTTTTAGCAAGTTTAAAACAGCAATTTTATCGTAATTTCTCATAAATCGCCGTTTCGCACGGAAGAAACATGAATTTGTCAGTTTGAATAGTTGAAAACATCGTTTTTCAATGTTTTTGCAAGTTTAAAACAGCAATTTTATCGTGATTTCACAAAAATCCACCGTTTCCAACGTAAGAAATATGAATTTATCAGTTTGAATAGTTGAAAACACCAATTTTCTATGTTTTTGCAAGTTTAAAACAGCAATTTTATCGTGATTTCAAAAAAATCCACCGTTTCGAACGTAAGAAACATGAATTTATCAGTTTGAATAGTTGAAAACAGCTTTTTTCTATGTTTTTGCAAGTTTAAAACAGCATTTTTATAGTCATTTCTCATAAATCGCCGTTTCGCATGAAAGAAACATGAATTTGTCAGTTTGAATAGTTCAAAACAGGGTTTTTCTATGTTTTTGCAAGTTTAAAACAGCAATTGTATCGTCATTTCTCGTAAATCGCCGTTTCGCACGAAAGAAACATGAATTTGTCAGTTTGAATAGTTCAAAACAGCGTTTTTCTATGTTTTTGCAAGTATAAAACAGCAATTTTATCGTCATTTTTCATAAATCGCCGTTTCACACGAAAGAAACATGAATTTGTCAGTTTGAATAGTTCAAAACAGCGTTTTTCTATGTTTTTGCAATTTGAAACAGCAATTTTATCGTCATTTCTCATAAATCGCCGTTTCGCACTAAAGAAACATGAATTTGTCAGTTTGAATAGTTCAAAACAGCGTTTTTCTATGTTTTTGCAAGTTTAAAACAGCAATTTTATCGTCATTTCTCGTAAATCGCCGTTTCGCACGAAAGAAACATGAATTTGTCAGTTTGAATAGTTCAAAACAGCGTTTTTCTATGTTTTTGCAAGTTTAAAACAGCAATTTTATCGTCATTTCTCATAAATCGCCGTTTCACACGAAAGAAACATGAATTTGTCAGTTTGAATAGTTCAAAACAGCATTTTTCTATGTTTTTGCAAGTTTAAAACAGCAATTTTATCGTCATTTCTCATTATTCGCCGTTTCGCACGAAAGAAACATGAATTTGTCAGTTTGAATAGTTCAAAACAGCGTTTTTCTATGTTTTTGCAAGTTTAAAACAGCAATTTTATCGTAATTTCTCATAAATCGCCGTTTCGCACGGAAAAAAACATGAATTTGTCGGTTTGAATAGTTGAAAACATCGTTTTTCAATGTTTTTGCAAGTTTAAAAAAGCAATTTTATCGTGATTTCACAAAAATCCACCGTTTTCAACGTAAGAAACATGAATTTGTCAGTTTGAATAGTTCAAAACAGCGTTTTTCTATGTTTTTGCAAGTTTAAAACAGCAATTTTATCGTGATTTCACAAAATCCACCGTTTCGAACGTAAGAAAAATGAATTTATCAGTTTGAATAGTTAAAAACAGCGTTTATCTATGTTTTTGCAAGTTTAAAACAGCAATTTTATCGTCATTTCTCATAAATCGCCGTTTCGAACGAAAGAAACATGAATTTGTCAGTTTGAATAGTTCAAAACAGCGTTTTTCTATGTTTTTGCAAGTTTAAAACAGCAATTTTATCGTCATTTCTCATAAATCGCCGTTTCATACGAAAGAAACATGAATTTGTCAGTTTGAATAGTTCAAAACAGCGTTTTTTCTATGTTTTTGCAATTTAAAACAGCAATTTTATCGTCATTTCTCATAAATCGCCGTTTCGCACGAAAGAAACATGAATTTGTCAGTTTGAATAGTTCAAAACAGCGTTTTTCTATGTTTTTGCAAGTTTAAAACAGCAATTTTATCGTCATTTCTCATAAATCGCCGTTTCACACGAAAGAAACATGAATTTGTCAGTTTGAATAGTTCAAAACAGCGTTTTTCTATGTTTTTGCAAGTTTAAAACAGCAATTTTATCGTCATTTCTCATAAATCGCCGTTTCGCACGAAAGAAACATGAATTTGTCAGTTTGAATAGTTCAAAACAGCGTTTTTCTATGTTTTTGCAATTTAAAACAGCAATTTTATCGTCATTTCTCATAAATCGCCGTTTCACACGAAAGAAACATGAATTTGTCAGTTTGAATTGTTCAAAACAGCGTTTTTCTATGTTTTTGCAAGTTTAAAACAGCAATTTTATCGTAATTTCTCATAAATCGCCGTTTCGCACGGAAGAAACATGAATTTGTCAGTTTGAATAGTTGAAAACATCGTTTTTCAATGTTTTTGCAAGTTTAAAAAAGCAATTTTATCGTGATTTCACAAAAATCCACCGTTTCCAACGTAAGAAACATGAATTTATCAGTTTGAATAGTTGAAAACAGCTTTTTTCTATGTTTTTGCAAGTTTAAACAGCAATTTTATCGTCATTTCTCATAAATCGCCGTTTCGCACGAAAGAAACATGAATTTGTCAGTTTGAATAGTTCAAAACAGCGTTTTCCTATGTTTTTGCTAGTTTAAAACAGCAATTGTATCGTCATTTCTCATAAATCGCCGTTTCGCACGAAAGAAACATGAATTTGTCAGTTTGAATAGTTCAAAACAGCGTTTTTCTATGTTTTTGCAAGTATAAAACAGCAATTTTATCGTCATTTCTCATAAATCGCCGTTTCACACGAAAGAAACATGAATTTGTCAGTTTGAATAGTTCAAAACAGCGTTTTTCTATGTTTTTGCAAGTTTAAAACAGCAATTTTATCGTGATTTCACAAAAATCCACCGTTTCGAACGTAAGAAACATGAATTTATCAGTTTGAATAGTTAAAAACAGCGTTTTTCTATGTTTTTGCAAGTTTAAAACAGCAATTTTATCGTCATTTCTCATAAATCGCCGTTTCGCACGAAAGAAACATGAATTTGTCACTTTGAATAGTTCAAAACAGCGTTTTTCTATGTTTTTGCAAGTGTAAAACAGCAATTTTATCGTCATTTCTCATAAATCGCCGTTTCGCACGAAAGAAACATGAATTGTCAGTTTGAATAGTTCAAAACAGCGTTTTTCTATGTTTTTGCAAGTTTAAAACAGCAATTTTATCGTCATTTCTCATAAATCGCCGTTTCACACGAAAGAAACATGAATTTGTCAGTTTGAATTGTTCAAAACAGCGTTTTTCTATGTTTTTGCAAGTTTAAAACAGCAATTTTATCGTAATTTCTCATAAATCGCCGTTTCGCACGGAAGAAACATGAATTTGTCAGTTTGAATAGTTGAAAACATCGTTTTTCAATGTTTTTGCAAGTTTAAAAAAGCAATTTTATCGTGATTTCACAAAAATCCACCGTTTCCAACGTAAGAAACATGAATTTATCAGTTTGAATAGTTGAAACCACCGTTTTTCTATGTTTTTGCAAGTTTAAAACAGCAATTTTATCGTGATTTCACAAAAATCCACCGTTTCGAACGTAAGAAACATGAATTTATCAGTTTGAATAGTTGAAAACAGCGTTTTTCTATGTTTTTGCAAGTTTAAAACAGCAATTTTATCGTCATTTCTCATAAATCGCCGTTTCGCACGAAAAAACATGAATTTGTCAGTTTGAATAGTTCAAAACAGCGTTTTTCTATGTTTTTACAAGTTTAAAACAGCAATTTTATCGTGATTTCACAAAAATCCACCGTTTCGAACGTAAGAAACATGAATTTATCAGTTTGAATAGTTAAAAACAGCGTTTTTCTATGTTTTTGCAAGTTTAAAACAGCAATTTTATCGTCATTTCTCATAAATCGCCGTTTCGAACGAAAGAAACATGAATTTGTCAGTTTGAATAGTTCATAACAGCGTTTTTCTAGGTTTTTGCAAGTTTAAAACAGCAATTTTATCGTCATTTCTCATAAATCGCCGTTTCACACGAAAGAAACATGAATTTGTCAGTTTGAATAGTTCAAAACAGCGTTTATCTATGTTTTTGCAATTTAAAACAGCAATTTTATCGTCATTTCTCATAAATCGCCGTTTCGCACGAAAGAAACATGAATTTGTCAGTTTGAATTGTTCAAAACAGCGTTTTTCTATGTTTTTGCAAGTTTAAAACAGCAATTTTATCGTAATTTCTCATAAATCGCCGTTTCGCACGGAAGAAACATGAATTTGTCAGTTTGAATAGTTGAAAACATCGTTTTTCAATGTTTTTGCAAGTTTAAAAAAGCAATTTTATCGTGATTTCACAAAAATCCACCGTTTCCAACGTAAGAAACATGAATTTATCAGTTTGAATAGTTGAAACCACCGTTTTTCTATGTTTTTGCAAGCTTAAAACAGCAATTTTATCGTGATTTCACAAAAATCCACCGTTTCGAACGTAAGAAACAAGAATTTATCAGTTTGAATAGTTGAAAACAGCTTTTTTCTATGTTTTTGCAAGTTTAAAACAGCAATTTTATCGTCATTTCTCATAAATCGCCGTTTCGCACGAAAGAAACATGAATTTGTCAGTTTGAATAGTTCAAAACAGCGTTTTTCTATGTTTTTGCAAGTTTAAAACAGCAATTGTATCGTCATTTCTCATAAATCGCCGTTTCGCACGAAAGAAACATGAATTTGTCAGTTTGAATAGTTCAAAACAGCGTTTTTCTATGTTTTTGCAAGTATAAAACAGCAATTTTATCGTCATTTCTCATAAATCGCCGTTTCACACGAAAGAAACATGAATTTGTCAGTTTGAATAGTTCAAAACAGCGTTTTTCTATGTTTTTGCAAGTTTAAAGCAGCAATTTTATCGTGATTTCACAAAAATCCAACGTTTCGAACGTAAGAAACATGAATTTATCAGTTTGAATAGTTAAAAACAGCGTTTTTCTATGTTTTTGCAAGTTTAAAACAGCAATTTTATCGTCATTTTTCATAAATCGCCGTTTCGCACGAAAGAAACATGAATTTGTCAGTTTGAATAGTTCAAAACAGCGTTTTCTATGTTTTTGCAAGTTTAAAACAGCAATTTTATCGTCATTTCTCATAAATCGCCGTTTCACACGAAAGAAACAAGAATTTGTCAGTTTGAATAGTTCAAAACAGCGTTTTTCTATGTTTTTGCAATTTAAAACAGCAATATTATCGTCATTTCTCATAAATCGCCGTTTCGCACGAAAGAAACATGAATTTGTCAGTTTGAATAGTTCAAAACAGCGTTTTTCTATGTTTTTGCAAGTTTAAAACAGCAATTGTATCGTCATTTCTCGTAAATCGCCGTTTCGCACGAAAGAAACATGAATTTGTCAGTTTGAATAGTTCAAAACAGCGTTTTTCTATGTTTTTGCAAGTATAAAACAGCAATTTTATCGTCATTTCTCATAAATCGCCGTTTCACACGAAAGAAACATGAATTTGTCAGTTTGAATAGTTCAAAACAGCGTTTTTCTATGTTTTTGCAATTTAAAACAGCAATTTTATCGTCATTTCTCATAAATCGCCGTTTCGCACGAAAGAAACATAAATTTGTCAGTTTGAATAGTTCAAAACAGCGTTTTTCTATGTTTTTGCAAGTTTAAAACAGCAATTTTATCGTCATTTCTTATAAATCGCCGTTTCGCACGAAAGAAACATGAATTTGTCAGTTTGAATAGTTCAAAACAGCGTTTTTCTATGTTTTTGCAAGTTTAAAACAGCAATTTTATCGTCATTTCTCATAAATCGCCGTTTCGCACGAAAGAAACATGAATTTGTCAGTTTGAATAGTTTAAAACAGCGTTTTTCTATGTTTTTGCAAGTTTAAAACAGCAATTTTATCGTCATTTCTCATAAATCGCCGTTTCACACGAAAGAAACATGAATTTGTCAGTTTGAATAGTTCAAAACAGCGTTTTTCTATGTTTTTGCAAGTGTAAAACAGCAATTTTATCGTCATTTCTCATAAATCGCCGTTTCGCTCGAAAGAAACATGAATTTAGTCAGTTTGAATAGTTCAAAACAGCGTTTTTCTATGTTTTTGCAAGTTTAAAACAGCAATTTTATCGTAATTTCTCATAAATCGCCGTTTCGCACGGAAGAAACATGAATTTGTCAGTTTGAATTGTTGAAAACATCGTTTTTTAATGTTTTTGCAAGTTTAAAAAAGCAATTTTATCGTGATTTCACAAAAATCCACCGTTTCCAACGTAAGAAACATGAATTTATCAGTTTGAATAGTTGAAACCACCGTTTTTCTATGTTTTTGCAAGTTTAAAACAGCAATTTTATCGTGATTTCACAAAAATCCACCGTTTCGAACGTAAGAAACATGAATTTATCAGTTTGAATAGATGAAAACAGCTTTTTTCTATGTTTTTGCAAGTTTAAAACAGCAATTTTATCGTCATTTTTCATAAATCGCCGTTTCGCACGAAAGGAACATGTATTTGTCAGTTTGAATAGTTCAAAACAGCGTTTTTCTATGTTTTTGCAAGTTAAAAACAGCAATTTTATCATCATTTCTCATAAATCGTCGTTTCGCACGAAAGAAACATGAATTTGTCAGTTTGAATAGTTCAAAACAGCGTTTTTCTATGTTATTGCAAGTTTAAAACAGCAATTTTATCGTCATTTTTCATAAATCGCCGTTTCACACGAAAGAAACATGAATTTGTCAGTTTGAATGGTTCAAAACAGCGTTTTTCTATGTTTTTGCAAGTTTAAAGCAGCAATTTTATCGTGATTTCACAAAAATCCAACGTTTCGAACGTAAGAAACATGAATTTATCAGTTTGAATAGTTAAAAACAGCGTTTTTCTATGTTTTTGCAAGTTTAAAACAGCAATTTTATCGTCATTTTTCATAAATCGCCGTTTCACACGAAAGAAACAAGAATTTGTCAGTTTGAATAGTTCAAAACAGCGTTTTTCTATGTTTTTGCAATTTAAAACAGCAATTTTATCGTCATTTCTCATAAATCGCCGTTTCGCACGAAAGAAACATGAATTTGTCAGTTTGAATAGTTCAAAACAGCGTTTTTCTATGTTTTTGCAAGTTTAAAACAGCAATTGTATCGTCATTTCTCGTAAATCGCCGTTTCGCACGAAAGAAACATGAATTTGTCAGTTTGAATAGTTCAAAACAGCGTTTTTCTATGTTTTTGCAAGTATAAAACAGCAATTTTATCGTCATTTCTCATAAATCGCCGTTTCACACGAAAGAAACATGAATTTGTCAGTTTGAATAGTTCAAAACAGCGTTTTTCTATGTTTTTGCAAGTTTAAAACGGCAATTTTATCGTGATTTCACAAAAATCCACCGTTTCGAACGTAAGAAACATGAATTTATCAGTTTGAATAGTTGAAACCACCGTTTTTCTATGTTTTTGCAAGTTTAAAACAGCAATTTTATCGTGATTTCACAAAAATCCACCGTTTCGAACGTAAGAAACATGAATTTATCAGTTTGAATAGATGAAAACAGCTTTTTTCTAGGTTTTTGCAAGTTTAAAACAGCAATTTTATCGTCATTTTTCATAAATCGCCGTTTCGCACGAAAGAAACATGAATTTGTCAGTTTGAATAGTTCAAAACAGCGTTTTTCTATGTTTTTGCAAGTTTAAAACAGCAATTGTATCGTCATTTCTCATAAATCGCCGTTTCGCACGAAAGAAACATGAATTTGTCAGTTTGAATAGTTCAAAACAGCGTTTTTCTATGTTTTTGCAAGTATAAAACAGCAATTTTATCGTCATTTCTCATAAATCGCAGTTTCACACGAAAGAAACATGAATTTGTCAGTTTGAATAGTTCAAAACAGCGTTTTTCTATGTTTTTGCAAGTTTAAAACAGCAATTTTATCGTGATTTCACAAAAATCCACCTTTCGGCCTTTATGAATATGCAGTAATGCCCTTCGGTTTACGAAATAGTGCCCAAACATTTCAGAGATTTATCGACGAAGTCACTAGAGGTTTAGATTTTTGTTTTGCATACTTAGATGATCTGCTGATAGCAAGCAATTCCCCAAAACAACACCTAGACCACTTACAAAAAGTTTTTGAAAGATTAAACAAATTTGAAATTATAATTAATACAAATAAATCGCAATTTGGTTTAAATAAAATAGAATTTTTAGGACATTCAATTTCTAAGAATGGAATACAACCTTTGGAATCTAAAGTAGAAGCAATTTTAAAATTCCCTTTTCCAGACACACAACGTAAACTACGTGAGTTTCTAGGGCTAATAAATTTTTACAATCGTTTCATACCACATTGCGCTATAATTTTAAACCCTGTTAATAAATTAATAACTAGTCCAAAAGATATTTTAAAAAAAGTTACGTGGAACAATGATGCAATAAAGGCATTTAATTTAATAAAAAACGAATTAGTTAAATCAACTACATTGATTTTTCCCGACCAAACAGCACAAACAAGTATAATGGTGGATGCCTCCAATGACGGAATTGGGGCGGTTTTACAACAATACGTTTCCAACGCCTGGAAACCAATAGCATTTTATTCGAGAGCTTTAACTCTCACTGAAAAAAAATATAGCACCTTTGGTAGAGAATTATTGGCAATTTATTCATCGATTAAAAAATTTAGATATTTTATTGAGGGAACACAATTCTTTGTTTATACTGATCATAAACCTTTAACATACATTTCCAAAATTAAGCAGAGCAACGTATACAATCCAAGAGAGATCAGACAATTAGATTACATTTTCCAATTTACAAGTGATATACGTCACATTTCTGGTAAAAATAATCCTGTGGCTGATGCTTTATCAAGAATTCATATATCAACGATGTTTAACAATAAACAAATAGATTACAAACAAATAGCTTTAGAACAACAATCAGACGAAGACCTACTTAAAATAAAAAATAGTAACAATACAAATTTGAAATTAGTAGATTATCAACTTGAAAATTCAAAATTTGATTTAACGTGTGATGTTTCAATGAATTCGCCACGACCATTTATTCCAAAAAAAATTTCGAGATATCATTTTTGATCAGTTTCATTCAATGTCTCATCCTGGAGCAAAAGCAACAGACAAATTAATTTCTCAACGTTTTGTATGGCCTAATATGCATTCTGAAATACGAAATAAAGTTAAAACATGTTTAAACTGCCAAAAATCAAAAATTACGCGGCATGTAAATTCTCCTATCGGAGACTTTCCAAAACCACGGAAAAGATTTAATATGATTCACGTAGATCTTGTTAAATTACCACCATCTAAAGGATTTACTCATATTCTAACTTGTATTGACCGTTTCACCAGATGGCCGGAAGTAATTCCTTTGAAAGAACCATCAGCTGAAAATATAGCTAAAGCTCTTATCTCTGATTGGATTGCAAGATTCGGCGTTCCTTCAATAATTACCTCAGACCGAGGACAACAATTTAATTCAACCCTATTCAAACGATTAACAACAATGTTAAACATTAAGCATATTACAACAACTTCTTATCATCCCCAAGCAAACGGGTTAATTGAGAGATTCCACAGACAACTAAAAACATCCCTTAAAGCAATAAGCAATTCCTCTGATTGGTTAACATCGCTTCCAATAATTTTACTTGGCCTACGTTCGTATTGTAAGGAACCTATCAACTGCAGTGCAGCAGAGTTAGTCTACGGCGAACCTTTAAAATTACCAGGCGAATTCATTATCAAACCAAACAACGATGAAATTAATTTTCCAAATTATTTAACTAATGTCAAATCAGCTATTATTAAATTTATTCCAACAACTTCAACATTACAAAATAAAAAATCATATGTACATCCAGATTTATTTAAAACTAGTCATGTTTTCATTCGTAATGATGCAATTGGTCCAATTCTACAACAGCCATACCTAGGTCCTTTTCCAGTAATCAAGCGTTATGACAAATTTTTCAAAATTCTGATTAAAAATAAAACCGAAACTGTGACAATTGACCGGTTAAAGCCTGCTTATTTACCGAATTGATTTCGATATGCGAACACTCATTACTCCACACTTGTATAATTTTATGTGTTTCTCAAATTATTTAACTTGTTATATGATTGTGTTATATTGTTACCCTTTTTCCTTATTTTTCTTTGTTGATGGGAGGGGGTAGTGTAGTGGCCTACTACAAATTATTATTTTTGAATTTATAAAAATCAAGAAACCAAAAAAAAAGAAAAAAGGGTAATTCTTTTTGGTAGTTATGTATTTTTGTAAAAAAACAGATTAGAAAAAATTAGAAAAATATACAAGCATTAAAGTCTCGCTGTGTAAATTTATTACATATATTATTTACAATTCAATAAATAAAAATATTTTTTATTCATATTGGCTCCAGCCAATATAGATAAACATAAGTGACAATTGTTCAGATATATTTTATTGTCACTAAAGAAACATGAATTTATCAGTTTGAATAGTTAAAAACAGCGTTTTTCTATGTTTTTGCAAGTTTAAAACAGCAATTTTATCGTCATTTCTCATAAATCGCCGTTTCGCACGAAAGAAACATGAATTTGTCAGTTTGAATAGTTCAAAACAGCGTTTTTCTATGTTTTTGCAAGTTTAAAACAGCAATTTTATCGTCATTTCTCATAAATCGCCGTTTCGCACGAAAGAAACATGAATTTGTCAGTTTGAATAGTTCAAAACAGCGTTTTTCTATGTTTTTGCAAGTTTAAAACTGCAATTTTATCGTAATTTCTCATAAATCGCCGTTTCGCACGGAAGAAATATGAATTTGTCAGTTTGAATAGTTCAAAACAGCGTTTTTCTATGTTTTTGCAAGTTTAAAACAGCAATTTTATCGTCATTTCTCATAAATCGCCGTTTCGCACGAAAGAAACATGAATTTGTCAGTTTGAATAGTTCAAAACAGCGTTTTTCTATGTTTTTGCAAGTTTAAAACAGCAATTTTATCGTCATTTCTCATAAATCGCCGTTTCACACGAAAGAAACATGAATTTGTCAGTTTGAATTGTTCAAAACAGCGTTTTTCTATGTTTTTGCAAGTTTAAAACAGCAATTTTATCGTAATTTCTCATAAATCGCCGTTTCGCACGGAAGAAACATGAATTTGTCAGTTTGAATAGTTGAAAACATCGTTTTTCAATGTTTTTGCAAGTTTAAAAAAGCAATTTTATCGTGATTTCACAAAAATCCACCGTTTCCAACGTAAGAAACATGAATTTATCAGTTTGAATAGTTGAAACCACCGTTTTTCTATGTTTTTGCAAGTTTAAAACAGCAATTTTATCGTGATTTCACAAAAATCCACCGTTTCGAACGTAAGAAACATGAATTTATCAGTTTGAATAGATGAAAACAGCTTTTTTCTATGTTTTTGCAAGTTTAAAACAGCAATTTTATCGTCATTTTTCATAAATCGCCGTTTCGCACGAAAGGAACATGTATTTGTCAGTTTGAATAGTTCAAAACAGCGTTTTTCTATGTTTTTGCAAGTTAAAAACAGCAATTTTATCATCATTTCTCATAAATCGTCGTTTCGCACGAAAGAAACATGAATTTGTCAGTTTGAATAGTTCAAAACAGCGTTTTTCTATGTTATTGCAAGTTTAAAACAGCAATTTTATCGTCATTTTTCATAAATCGCCGTTTCACACGAAAGAAACATGAATTTGTCAGTTTGAATAGTTCAAAACATCGTTTTTCAATGTTTTTGCAAGTTTAAAAAAGCAATTTTATCGTGATTTCACAAAAATCCACCGTTTCCAACGTAAGAAACATGAATTTATCAGTTTGAATAGTTGAAAACAGCTTTTTTCTATGTTTTTGCAAGTTTAAACAGCAATTTTATCGTCATTTCTCATAAATCGCCGTTTCGCACGAAAGAAACATGAATTTGTCAGTTTGAATAGTTCAAAACAGCGTTTTCCTATGTTTTTGCTAGTTTAAAACAGCAATTGTATCGTCATTTCTCATAAATCGCCGTTTCGCACGAAAGAAACATGAATTTGTCAGTTTGAATAGTTCAAAACAGCGTTTTTCTATGTTTTTGCAAGTATAAAACAGCAATTTTATCGTCATTTCTCATAAATCGCCGTTTCACACGAAAGAAACATGAATTTGTCAGTTTGAATAGTTCAAAACAGCGTTTTTCTATGTTTTTGCAAGTTTAAAACAGCAATTTTATCGTGATTTCACAAAAATCCACCGTTTCGAACGTAAGAAACATGAATTTATCAGTTTGAATAGTTAAAAACAGCGTTTTTCTATGTTTTTGCAAGTTTAAAACAGCAATTTTATCGTCATTTCTCATAAATCGCCGTTTCGCACGAAAGAAACATGAATTTGTCACTTTGAATAGTTCAAAACAGCGTTTTTCTATGTTTTTGCAAGTGTAAAACAGCAATTTTATCGTCATTTCTCATAAATCGCCGTTTCGCACGAAAGAAACATGAATTGTCAGTTTGAATAGTTCAAAACAGCGTTTTTCTATGTTTTTGCAAGTTTAAAACAGCAATTTATCGTCATTTCTCATAAATCGCCGTTTCACACGAAAGAAACATGAATTTGTCAGTTTGAATTGTTCAAAACAGCGTTTTTCTATGTTTTTGCAAGTTTAAAACAGCAATTTTATCGTAATTTCTCATAAATCGCCGTTTCGCACGGAAGAAACATGAATTTGTCAGTTTGAATAGTTGAAAACATCGTTTTTCAATGTTTTTGCAAGTTTAAAAAAGCAATTTTATCGTGATTTCACAAAAATCCACCGTTTCCAACGTAAGAAACATGAATTTATCAGTTTGAATAGTTGAAACCACCGTTTTTCTATGTTTTTGCAAGTTTAAAACAGCAATTTTATCGTGATTTCACAAAAATCCACCGTTTCGAACGTAAGAAACATGAATTTATCAGTTTGAATAGTTGAAAACAGCGTTTTTCTATGTTTTTGCAAGTTTAAAACAGCAATTTTATCGTCATTTCTCATAAATCGCCGTTTCGCACGAAAAAAACATGAATTTGTCAGTTTGAATAGTTCAAAACAGCGTTTTTCTATGTTTTTACAAGTTTAAAACAGCAATTTTATCGTGATTTCACAAAAATCCACCGTTTCGAACGTAAGAAACATGAATTTATCAGTTTGAATAGTTAAAAACAGCGTTTTTCTATGTTTTTGCAAGTTTAAAACAGCAATTTTATCGTCATTTCTCATAAATCGCCGTTCGAACGAAAGAAACATGAATTTGTCAGTTTGAATAGTTCATAACAGCGTTTTTCTAGGTTTTTGCAAGTTTAAAACAGCAATTTTATCGTCATTTCTCATAAATCGCCGTTTCACACGAAAGAAACATGAATTTGTCAGTTTGAATAGTTCAAAACAGCGTTTATCTATGTTTTTGCAATTTAAAACAGCAATTTTATCGTCATTTCTCATAAATCGCCGTTTCGCACGAAAGAAACATGAATTTGTCAGTTTGAATTGTTCAAAACAGCGTTTTTCTATGTTTTTGCAAGTTTAAAACAGCAATTTTATCGTAATTTCTCATAAATCGCCGTTTCGCACGGAAGAAACATGAATTTGTCAGTTTGAATAGTTGAAAACATCGTTTTTCAATGTTTTTGCAAGTTTAAAAAAGCAATTTTATCGTGATTTCACAAAAATCCACCGTTTCCAACGTAAGAAACATGAATTTATCAGTTTGAATAGTTGAAACCACCGTTTTTCTATGTTTTTGCAAGCTTAAAACAGCAATTTTATCGTGATTTCACAAAAATCCACCGTTTCGAACGTAAGAAACAAGAATTTATCAGTTTGAATAGTTGAAAACAGCTTTTTTCTATGTTTTTGCAAGTTTAAAACAGCAATTTTATCGTCATTTCTCATAAATCGCCGTTTCGCACGAAAGAAACATGAATTTGTCAGTTTGAATAGTTCAAAACAGCGTTTTTCTATGTTTTTGCAAGTTTAAAACAGCAATTGTATCGTCATTTCTCATAAATCGCCGTTTCGCACGAAAGAAACATGAATTTGTCAGTTTGAATAGTTCAAAACAGCGTTTTTCTATGTTTTTGCAAGTATAAAACAGCAATTTTATCGTCATTTCTCATAAATCGCCGTTTCACACGAAAGAAACATGAATTTGTCAGTTTGAATAGTTCAAAACAGCGTTTTTCTATGTTTTTGCAAGTTTAAAGCAGCAATTTTATCGTGATTTCACAAAAATCCAACGTTTCGAACGTAAGAAACATGAATTTATCAGTTTGAATAGTTAAAAACAGCGTTTTTCTATGTTTTTGCAAGTTTAAAACAGCAATTTTATCGTCATTTTTCATAAATCGCCGTTTCGCACGAAAGAAACATGAATTTGTCAGTTTGAATAGTTCAAAACAGCGTTTTCTATGTTTTTGCAAGTTTAAAACAGCAATTTTATCGTCATTTCTCATAAATCGCCGTTTCACACGAAAGAAACAAGAATTTGTCAGTTTGAATAGTTCAAAACAGCGTTTTTCTATGTTTTTGCAATTTAAAACAGCAATATTATCGTCATTTCTCATAAATCGCCGTTTCGCACGAAAGAAACATGAATTTGTCAGTTTGAATAGTTCAAAACAGCGTTTTTCTATGTTTTTGCAAGTTTAAAACAGCAATTGTATCGTCATTTCTCGTAAATCGCCGTTTCGCACGAAAGAAACATGAATTTGTCAGTTTGAATAGTTCAAAACAGCGTTTTTCTATGTTTTTGCAAGTATAAAACAGCAATTTTATCGTCATTTCTCATAAATCGCCGTTTCACACGAAAGAAACATGAATTTGTCAGTTTGAATAGTTCAAAACAGCGTTTTTCTATGTTTTTGCAATTTAAAACAGCAATTTTATCGTCATTTCTCATAAATCGCCGTTTCGCACGAAAGAAACATAAATTTGTCAGTTTGAATAGTTCAAAACAGCGTTTTTCTATGTTTTTGCAAGTTTAAAACAGCAATTTTATCGTCATTTCTTATAAATCGCCGTTTCGCACGAAAGAAACATGAATTTGTCAGTTTGAATAGTTCAAAACAGCGTTTTTCTATGTTTTTGCAAGTTTAAAACAGCAATTTTATCGTCATTTCTCATAAATCGCCGTTTCGCACGAAAGAAACATGAATTTGTCAGTTTGAATAGTTTAAAACAGCGTTTTTCTATGTTTTTGCAAGTTTAAAACAGCAATTTTATCGTCATTTCTCATAAATCGCCGTTTCACACGAAAGAAACATGAATTTGTCAGTTTGAATAGTTCAAAACAGCGTTTTTCTATGTTTTTGCAAGTGTAAAACAGCAATTTTATCGTCATTTCTCATAAATCGCCGTTTCGCTCGAAAGAAACATGAATTTAGTCAGTTTGAATAGTTCAAAACAGCGTTTTTCTATGTTTTTGCAAGTTTAAAACAGCAATTTTATCGTAATTTCTCATAAATCGCCGTTTCGCACGGAAGAAACATGAATTTGTCAGTTTGAATTGTTGAAAACATCGTTTTTTAATGTTTTTGCAAGTTTAAAAAAGCAATTTTATCGTGATTTCACAAAAATCCACCGTTTCCAACGTAAGAAACATGAATTTATCAGTTTGAATAGTTGAAACCACCGTTTTTCTATGTTTTTGCAAGTTTAAAACAGCAATTTTATCGTGATTTCACAAAAATCCACCGTTTCGAACGTAAGAAACATGAATTTATCAGTTTGAATAGATGAAAACAGCTTTTTTCTATGTTTTTGCAAGTTTAAAACAGCAATTTTATCGTCATTTTTCATAAATCGCCGTTTCGCACGAAAGGAACATGTATTTGTCAGTTTGAATAGTTCAAAACAGCGTTTTTCTATGTTTTTGCAAGTTAAAAACAGCAATTTTATCATCATTTCTCATAAATCGTCGTTTCGCACGAAAGAAACATGAATTTGTCAGTTTGAATAGTTCAAAACAGCGTTTTTCTATGTTATTGCAAGTTTAAAACAGCAATTTTATCGTCATTTTTCATAAATCGCCGTTTCACACGAAAGAAACATGAATTTGTCAGTTTGAATGGTTCAAAACAGCGTTTTTCTATGTTTTTGCAAGTTTAAAGCAGCAATTTTATCGTGATTTCACAAAAATCCAACGTTTCGAACGTAAGAAACATGAATTTATCAGTTTGAATAGTTAAAAACAGCGTTTTTCTATGTTTTTGCAAGTTTAAAACAGCAATTTTATCGTCATTTTTCATAAATCGCCGTTTCACACGAAAGAAACAAGAATTTGTCAGTTTGAATAGTTCAAAACAGCGTTTTTCTATGTTTTTGCAATTTAAAACAGCAATTTTATCGTCATTTCTCATAAATCGCCGTTTCGCACGAAAGAAACATG
Organism: Poecilus cupreus; assembly: GCA_963942605.1. Taxonomy (NCBI): domain Eukaryota; kingdom Metazoa; phylum Arthropoda; class Insecta; order Coleoptera; family Carabidae; genus Poecilus; species Poecilus cupreus. Next base: position 16,488 of record CAWWDY010000960.1, read on the forward strand.
AATTTGTCAGTTTGAATAGTTCAAAACAGCGTTTTTCTATGTTTTTGCAAGTTTAAAACAGCAATTGTATCGTCATTTCTCGTAAATCGCCGTTTCGCACGAAAGAAACATGAATTTGTCAGTTTGAATAGTTCAAAACAGCGTTTTTCTATGTTTTTGCAAGTATAAAACAGCAATTTTATCGTCATTTCTCATAAATCGCCGTTTCACACGAAAGAAACATGAATTTGTCAGTTTGAATAGTTCAAAACAGCGTTTTTCTATGTTTTTGCAAGTTTAAAACGGCAATTTTATCGTGATTTCACAAAAATCCACCGTTTCGAACGTAAGAAACATGAATTTATCAGTTTGAATAGTTGAAACCACCGTTTTTCTATGTTTTTGCAAGTTTAAAACAGCAATTTTATCGTGATTTCACAAAAATCCACCGTTTCGAACGTAAGAAACATGAATTTATCAGTTTGAATAGATGAAAACAGCTTTTTTCTAGGTTTTTGCAAGTTTAAAACAGCAATTTTATCGTCATTTTTCATAAATCGCCGTTTCGCACGAAAGAAACATGAATTTGTCAGTTTGAATAGTTCAAAACAGCGTTTTTCTATGTTTTTGCAAGTTTAAAACAGCAATTGTATCGTCATTTCTCATAAATCGCCGTTTCGCACGAAAGAAACATGAATTTGTCAGTTTGAATAGTTCAAAACAGCGTTTTTCTATGTTTTTGCAAGTATAAAACAGCAATTTTATCGTCATTTCTCATAAATCGCAGTTTCACACGAAAGAAACATGAATTTGTCAGTTTGAATAGTTCAAAACAGCGTTTTTCTATGTTTTTGCAAGTTTAAAACAGCAATTTTATCGTGATTTCACAAAAATCCACCTTTCGGCCTTTATGAATATGCAGTAATGCCCTTCGGTTTACGAAATAGTGCCCAAACATTTCAGAGATTTATCGACGAAGTCACTAGAGGTTTAGATTTTTGTTTTGCATACTTAGATGATCTGCTGATAGCAAGCAATTCCCCAAAACAACACCTAGACCACTTACAAAAAGTTTTTGAAAGATTAAACAAATTTGAAATTATAATTAATACAAATAAATCGCAATTTGGTTTAAATAAAATAGAATTTTTAGGACATTCAATTTCTAAGAATGGAATACAACCTTTGGAATCTAAAGTAGAAGCAATTTTAAAATTCCCTTTTCCAGACACACAACGTAAACTACGTGAGTTTCTAGGGCTAATAAATTTTTACAATCGTTTCATACCACATTGCGCTATAATTTTAAACCCTGTTAATAAATTAATAACTAGTCCAAAAGATATTTTAAAAAAAGTTACGTGGAACAATGATGCAATAAAGGCATTTAATTTAATAAAAAACGAATTAGTTAAATCAACTACATTGATTTTTCCCGACCAAACAGCACAAACAAGTATAATGGTGGATGCCTCCAATGACGGAATTGGGGCGGTTTTACAACAATACGTTTCCAACGCCTGGAAACCAATAGCATTTTATTCGAGAGCTTTAACTCTCACTGAAAAAAAATATAGCACCTTTGGTAGAGAATTATTGGCAATTTATTCATCGATTAAAAAATTTAGATATTTTATTGAGGGAACACAATTCTTTGTTTATACTGATCATAAACCTTTAACATACATTTCCAAAATTAAGCAGAGCAACGTATACAATCCAAGAGAGATCAGACAATTAGATTACATTTTCCAATTTACAAGTGATATACGTCACATTTCTGGTAAAAATAATCCTGTGGCTGATGCTTTATCAAGAATTCATATATCAACGATGTTTAACAATAAACAAATAGATTACAAACAAATAGCTTTAGAACAACAATCAGACGAAGACCTACTTAAAATAAAAAATAGTAACAATACAAATTTGAAATTAGTAGATTATCAACTTGAAAATTCAAAATTTGATTTAACGTGTGATGTTTCAATGAATTCGCCACGACCATTTATTCCAAAAAAAATTTCGAGATATCATTTTTGATCAGTTTCATTCAATGTCTCATCCTGGAGCAAAAGCAACAGACAAATTAATTTCTCAACGTTTTGTATGGCCTAATATGCATTCTGAAATACGAAATAAAGTTAAAACATGTTTAAACTGCCAAAAATCAAAAATTACGCGGCATGTAAATTCTCCTATCGGAGACTTTCCAAAACCACGGAAAAGATTTAATATGATTCACGTAGATCTTGTTAAATTACCACCATCTAAAGGATTTACTCATATTCTAACTTGTATTGACCGTTTCACCAGATGGCCGGAAGTAATTCCTTTGAAAGAACCATCAGCTGAAAATATAGCTAAAGCTCTTATCTCTGATTGGATTGCAAGATTCGGCGTTCCTTCAATAATTACCTCAGACCGAGGACAACAATTTAATTCAACCCTATTCAAACGATTAACAACAATGTTAAACATTAAGCATATTACAACAACTTCTTATCATCCCCAAGCAAACGGGTTAATTGAGAGATTCCACAGACAACTAAAAACATCCCTTAAAGCAATAAGCAATTCCTCTGATTGGTTAACATCGCTTCCAATAATTTTACTTGGCCTACGTTCGTATTGTAAGGAACCTATCAACTGCAGTGCAGCAGAGTTAGTCTACGGCGAACCTTTAAAATTACCAGGCGAATTCATTATCAAACCAAACAACGATGAAATTAATTTTCCAAATTATTTAACTAATGTCAAATCAGCTATTATTAAATTTATTCCAACAACTTCAACATTACAAAATAAAAAATCATATGTACATCCAGATTTATTTAAAACTAGTCATGTTTTCATTCGTAATGATGCAATTGGTCCAATTCTACAACAGCCATACCTAGGTCCTTTTCCAGTAATCAAGCGTTATGACAAATTTTTCAAAATTCTGATTAAAAATAAAACCGAAACTGTGACAATTGACCGGTTAAAGCCTGCTTATTTACCGAATTGATTTCGATATGCGAACACTCATTACTCCACACTTGTATAATTTTATGTGTTTCTCAAATTATTTAACTTGTTATATGATTGTGTTATATTGTTACCCTTTTTCCTTATTTTTCTTTGTTGATGGGAGGGGGTAGTGTAGTGGCCTACTACAAATTATTATTTTTGAATTTATAAAAATCAAGAAACCAAAAAAAAAGAAAAAAGGGTAATTCTTTTTGGTAGTTATGTATTTTTGTAAAAAAACAGATTAGAAAAAATTAGAAAAATATACAAGCATTAAAGTCTCGCTGTGTAAATTTATTACATATATTATTTACAATTCAATAAATAAAAATATTTTTTATTCATATTGGCTCCAGCCAATATAGATAAACATAAGTGACAATTGTTCAGATATATTTTATTGTCACTAAAGAAACATGAATTTATCAGTTTGAATAGTTAAAAACAGCGTTTTTCTATGTTTTTGCAAGTTTAAAACAGCAATTTTATCGTCATTTCTCATAAATCGCCGTTTCGCACGAAAGAAACATGAATTTGTCAGTTTGAATAGTTCAAAACAGCGTTTTTCTATGTTTTTGCAAGTTTAAAACAGCAATTTTATCGTCATTTCTCATAAATCGCCGTTTCGCACGAAAGAAACATGAATTTGTCAGTTTGAATAGTTCAAAACAGCGTTTTTCTATGTTTTTGCAAGTTTAAAACTGCAATTTTATCGTAATTTCTCATAAATCGCCGTTTCGCACGGAAGAAATATGAATTTGTCAGTTTGAATAGTTCAAAACAGCGTTTTTCTATGTTTTTGCAAGTTTAAAACAGCAATTTTATCGTCATTTCTCATAAATCGCCGTTTCGCACGAAAGAAACATGAATTTGTCAGTTTGAATAGTTCAAAACAGCGTTTTTCTATGTTTTTGCAAGTTTAAAACAGCAATTTTATCGTCATTTCTCATAAATCGCCGTTTCACACGAAAGAAACATGAATTTGTCAGTTTGAATTGTTCAAAACAGCGTTTTTCTATGTTTTTGCAAGTTTAAAACAGCAATTTTATCGTAATTTCTCATAAATCGCCGTTTCGCACGGAAGAAACATGAATTTGTCAGTTTGAATAGTTGAAAACATCGTTTTTCAATGTTTTTGCAAGTTTAAAAAAGCAATTTTATCGTGATTTCACAAAAATCCACCGTTTCCAACGTAAGAAACATGAATTTATCAGTTTGAATAGTTGAAACCACCGTTTTTCTATGTTTTTGCAAGTTTAAAACAGCAATTTTATCGTGATTTCACAAAAATCCACCGTTTCGAACGTAAGAAACATGAATTTATCAGTTTGAATAGATGAAAACAGCTTTTTTCTATGTTTTTGCAAGTTTAAAACAGCAATTTTATCGTCATTTTTCATAAATCGCCGTTTCGCACGAAAGGAACATGTATTTGTCAGTTTGAATAGTTCAAAACAGCGTTTTTCTATGTTTTTGCAAGTTAAAAACAGCAATTTTATCATCATTTCTCATAAATCGTCGTTTCGCACGAAAGAAACATGAATTTGTCAGTTTGAATAGTTCAAAACAGCGTTTTTCTATGTTATTGCAAGTTTAAAACAGCAATTTTATCGTCATTTTTCATAAATCGCCGTTTCACACGAAAGAAACATGAATTTGTCAGTTTGAATAGTTCAAAACAGCGTTTTTCTATGTTTTTGCAAGTTTAAAGCAGCAATTTTATCGTGATTTCACAAAAATCCAACGTTTCGAACGTAAGAAACATGAATTTATCAGTTTGAATAGTTAAAAACAGCGTTTTTCTATGTTTTTGCAAGTTTAAAACAGCAATTTTATCGTCATTTTTCATAAATCGCCGTTTCACACGAAAGAAACAAGAATTTGTCAGTTTGAATAGTTCAAAACAGCGTTTTTCTATGTTTTTGCAATTTAAAACAGCAATTTTATCGTCATTTCTCATAAATCGCCGTTTCGCACGAAAGAAACATGAATTTGTCAGTTTGAATAGTTCAAAACAGCGTTTTCCTATGTTTTTGCAAGTTTAAAACAGCAATTGTATCGTCATTTCTCGTAAATCGCCGTTTCGCACGAAAGAAACATGAATTTGTCAGTTTGAATAGTTCAAAACAGCGTTTTTCTATGTTTTTGCAAGTATAAAACAGCAATTTTATCGTCATTTCTCATAAATCGCCGTTTCACACGAAAGAAACATGAATTTGTCAGTTTGAATAGTTCAAAACAGCGTTTTTCTATGTTTTTGCAATTTAAAACAGCAATTTTATCGTCATTTCTCATAAATCGCCGTTTCGCACGAAAGAAACATAAATTTGTCAGTTTGAATAGTTCAAAACAGCGTTTTTCTATGTTTTTGCAAGTTTAAAACAGCAATTTTATCGTCATTTCTTATAAATCGCCGTTTCGCACGAAAGAAACATGAATTTGTCAGTTTGAATAGTTCAAAACAGCGTTTTTCTATGTTTTTGCAAGTTTAAAACAGCAATTTTATCGTCATTTCTCATAAATCGCCGTTTCGCACGAAAGAAACATGAATTTGTCAGTTTGAATAGTTCAAAACAGCGTTTTTCTATGTTTTTGCAAGTTTAAAACAGCAATTTTATCGTCATTTCTCATAAATCGCCGTTTCACACGAAAGAAACATGAATTTGTCAGTTTGAATAGTTCAAAACAGCGTTTTTCTATGTTTTTGCAAGTTTAAAACAGCAATTTTATCGTCATTTCTCATAAATCGCCGTTTCGCTCGAAAGAAACATGTATTTGTCAGTTTGAATAGTTCAAAACAGCGTTTTTCTATGTTTTTGCAAGTTTAAAACAGCAATTTTATCGTAATTTCTCATAAATCGCCGTTTCGCACGGAAGAAACATGAATTTGTCAGTTTGAATAGATGAAAACATAGTTTTTTAATGTTTTTGCAAGTTTAAAAAAGCAAATTTATCGTGATTTCACAAAAATCCACCGTTTTCAACGTAAGAAACATGAATTTATCAGTTTGAATAGTTGAAACCACCGTTTTTCTATGTTTTTGCAAGTTTAAAACAGCAATTTTATCGTGATTTCACAAAAATCCACCGTTTCGAACGTAAGAAACATGAATTTATCAGTTTGAATAGATGAAAACAGCTTTTTTCTATGTTTTTGCAAGTTTAAAACAGCAATTTTATCGTCATTTTTCATAAATCGCCGTTTCGCACGAAAGGAACATGTATTTGTCAGTTTGAATAGTTCAAAACAGCGTTTTTCTATGTTTTTGCAAGTTAAAAACAGCAATTTTATCATCATTTCTCATAAATCGTCGTTTCGCACGAAAGAAACATGAATTTGTCAGTTTGAATAGTTCAAAACAGCGTTTTTCTATGTTATTGCAAGTTTAAAACAGCAATTTTATCGTCATTTTTCATAAATCGCCGTTTCACACGAAAGAAACATGAATTTGTCAGTTTAAATAGTTCAAAACAGCGTTTTTCTATGTTTCTGCAAGTTTAAAACAGCAATTTTATCGTCATTTCTCATAAATCGCCGTTTCGCACGAAAGAAACATGAATTAATCAGTTTGAATAGTTGAAAACAGCGTTTTTCTATGTTTTTGCAAGTTTAAAACAGCAATTTTATCGTCATTTCTCATAAATCGCCGTTTCGCACGAAAGAAACATGAATTTGTCAGTTTGAATAGTTCAAAACAGCGTTTTTCTATGTTTTTGCAAGTTTAAAACAGCAATTTTATCGTCATTTCTCATAAATCGCCGTTTCGCACGGAAGAAACATGAATTTATCAGTTTGAATATTTTAAAACAGCGTTTTTCTATGTTTTTGCAAGTTTAAAACTGCAATTTTATCGTGATTTCACAAAACTCCACCGTTTCCAACGTAAGAAACATGAATTTATCAGTTTGAATAGTTGAAAACAGCGTTTTTCTATGTTTTTGCAAGTTTAAAACAGCAATTGTATCGTCATTTCTCATAAATCGCCGTTTCGCACGAAAGAAACATGAATTTGTCAGTTTGAATAGTTCAAAACAGCGTTTTTCTATGTTTTTGCAAGTATAAAACAGCAATTTTATCGTCATTTCTCATAAATCGCCGTTTCGAACGAAAGAAACATGAATTTGTCAGTTTGAATAGTTCAAAACAGCGTTTTTTTATGTTTTTGCAAGTTTAAAACAGCAATTTTATCGTCATTTCTCATAAATCGCCGTTTCACACGAAAGAAACATGAATTTGTCAGTTTGAATAGTTCAAAACAGCGTTTTTCTATGTTTTTGCAATTTAAAACAGCAATTTTATCGTCATTTCTCATAAATCGCCGTTTCGCACGAAAGAAACATGAATTTGTCAGTTTGAATAGTTCAAAACAGCGTTTTTCTATGTTTTTGCAAGTTTAAAACAGCAATTTTATCGTCATTTCTCATAAATCGCCGTTTCACACGAAAGAAACATGAATTTGTCAGTTTGAATAGTTCAAAACAGCGTTTTTCTATGTTTTTGCAAGTTTAAAACAGCAATTTTATCGTCATTTCTCATAAATCGCCGTTTCGCACGAAAGAAACATGAATTTGTCAGTTTGAATAGTTCAAAACAGCGTTTTTCTATGTTTTTGCAAGTTTAAAACTGCAATTTTATCGTAATTTCTCATAAATCGCTGTTTGTTCCCGTAGGAAGTATACTCAAAAATGATAAGAGATTTGGGTTTATACAGATTTATTTACACACACTATTTACAAACGGATCGGTAAGGCTGAACTGGTCGATAGATGAACAACGACTCATGCTCGAACCTAGTTCTCAAAACATACAATAACTGCAGCTCAATGCACAATAAGGGTGGGGGTGTTTACCCAGCGAATAAGATTGGAGGGGTTGTACCCAACATGCTCCCCCCTTGAAGGTGACAAGCTTCAAAACATAAAATTATATAAACATATAAACATATATGTACATGTACAACAAGGAAAAAACCAAAGTTATTAGATTTCACTAATTTGAAATATTCACTTGCATCATACATATCACTCAAACTACACTTTTGAGTCTTCTTCGATGGGAAGGATGCACACCTTATGAAGGGCTCTCTTCAAAAGCCCTTGAGATGTGCGGACGGTGACCACGCGCACGGTGTTGTCCCTTCCAGGGTGGACTTCTTCTATTCGCGCCATTTTCCATTGCAGAGGCTGGGCGTTTTCCTCTATCAGGACGACCAATGCTCCGAGTAGGGCATCTGGAGTACTCGAATTAGATTTTAGGTCGGTGCGCCATTTGGGCCGATCTTGCAGTTGCACCAAATACTCTCGGCTCCAACGCTTCCAGAAATGTGTTTTGATCCTCTCCACCACCTGCCATCTTTTTAGGCGATGTATCGATACTTCTTGGACATCTTGTTCAGGAAACGCTGTCAGTGGTTCTCCAATTAGGAAGTGACCGGGTGTAAGGACCTCTAGATCATTAGGATTGCTGGAGAGAGGAGTCAGTGGGCGAGAGTTTAGACATGCCTCAATACGTACCAAAAGGGTTAACATTTCGCTATAAGTCAAATGTGCGTCACCTATAGTTCTTTTGATGTGTCTTTTTGTCGATTTAATATTACTTTCCCATAGCCCACCCATATGTGGGGATTTTGGAGGTATAAAATGCCATTCAATGCCTACATTAGATAAATTGCTTGCTATTGATGGATTTTGGTTTTTAAGAAAATTGTCTAGTTCCTTTAGCTCGTTATTAGCTCCGACGAAATTAGTGCCGTTATCACTGTAAATATGTTGTGGATGACCACGGCGGCCTATGAAACGACGTAAAGCCGCTAAGAATTCATCAGATGTTAAATTTAAAACTAATTCTATATGAACTGCCTTGGTAGCAAAACATACGAACAGCGCTATATAGGCTTTAACTAAACGTTTTCCGCGACCTAGTGATTCTCTCAATAAAACAGGACCAGCATAATCAACCCCGGAAGTTAAAAAGGGTCTACATGATTGAACTCTATTTTCTGGAAGGTTTCCCATTTTTGGGTTTAAAATTACTGGGTCAACTCTAAAACATTTGATGCATTTATGAAGCACTTGCCTGACTACACTTCTCGCAGATAAAATCCAAAATTGTTGGCGTAGTATTGACAACGTGGCCTGGGGGCCCGCATGTAAATTTCTTTCATGGTCTGCCTTAATGATTAATTTTGTGACAAAATGACTTTTTGGCAGTACGAGTGGGTATTTAACATCATTTGCTATATTAGCATTTTTTAATCTACCACCTACTCTTAATAAGCCATTCTTGTCAATAAAAGGGCTAAGTGATAACAATTTGGAATTATTGGGAATCTGCATATTTATTTTGAGTTTTTTAATTTCAAGGTAAAATTCTTTTTCTTGGATTAATCGTACAATAGTATGTTTGGAATTTTGAAGTTCATTTAATGATAAATTACCGCTTCTTTTATTATTTAATGGACGACAATTATGTGTAAATCTTAAAATCCATGCAAAAACTCTCTGTAATTTATTAAAATTTGAAAATTTTGTTAATAGTGGCATTTCGGGGTCCGTAGTTGTAATTAAAGTTACACGTTTTTCTGGAATTTCAGTGTTAGTTGCAACTACCGCTGATGGGGGCCATTGCTCTTCCTTTTCTTTGAAAAATTTAGGACCGCTCAACCAAGATTCATTTTTAATTAGATCGTTTGGTAAAGCTCCTCTGCTTAATATGTCAGCAGGGTTGTTTTCACTTCTAACATGCCGCCAATTTAATTTGTCTGTTATTAAATTTATTTCAGCCACACGATTAGAAACAAACGTTTTTAGAGAATTTGATGGAGTGTTTATCCACGCCAAGACGATAGTAGAGTCTGTCCACAGAAATTCTCGTACAATTGTTAAATTTAGGCAGGACCTTTTCAACTAAATTCGCAAGCAATAATGCACCGCAAAGTTCCAATCGGGGAAGGGTGATCGTTTTTAAAGGCGCGACTCTAGATTTGGAACAAACTAGTCTAGTTTCGTACAAATTATTGCCATTTGATGTTCTGATATAAACAGCTGCACCGTACCCTAATTGTGATGCATCGCAAAAACCATGTAACTCAATAAATGCGGGCGGGAATATTGCTATAATTGTTCTAGGTAAATGCAAATTACTTAAATATTTAAGCTCGGTGATGAAAGCTATCCACATCGTATATATTTCACTAGGAACAGACTCATCCCAATCTAATTTAAGCGCCCAAAGTCGCTGCAATATAATTTTCGCCTTCATTATGATAGGACCGACTAAACCGAGTGGGTCGAATATTTGGGCTGTAATCGATAATATGATTCGCTTAGTTACCTTGCGAGGAATGTCTTCTAATTGAACTTCATATTTTAAAAGATCGTTATCGGGTATCCACAGTAATCCTAAGGTTTTTGTAAGTTCATTTTTGTGTAAAGGAACATTCGATTGAGAGTTAAGTGTGTTGGTGCTATCTAATAATACCCTCGGGTCGTTGGCTTTGAATTTTCTAAGTTCAAATTGTCCCTGCCTTAAAATAGTTGAGACATCGTTTTTAATTTGGGAAATTTCTTGAATTGAATCAGCTCCCGTTAGCAGGTCATCCATATAAAAATCGCGACGAATGATTTCGCTAGCTACCGGATAATCTGAACGATTTTGTTCTGCCAGCTCCTGCAAGCAACGCGTAGCGATAAAACTCGCTGGTTTCGTACCGTATGTTAATGTAGTCAACCGATATGTATCTACAGGTTTGTTATTATCATTTCGCCACAAGATTAATTGATAATTTGCATCGTCTGGATGCATTCGAATCTGCCGATACATTTTTGCAATATCTGCGGTTAAAACAAATTGAAATGATCTGAAACGAACGATGATTGAAAAAATATCTTGTTGCAACACGGCTCCCATCACAAGGTTATCGTTTAAACTCGCGCCATTAGAAGTTTTAGCTGAGGCATCGAAAACCACACGTAATTTTGTAGTAGAACCTTCTTTCTTAAAAACGGGATGATGAGGCAAGAAGTTGCACTTATCCTCATCGACTTTGTCAACTAGTAACTCCATATGATTTAAGTTTAAATATTCGTACATAAAATTTGAGTACTGAGTTTTAAGATCGTGATCTTTGTTAAGTCTACGTTCTAAATTGTAAAACCGTTTAAGTGCTGTTTTTTGAGAATCACCTTAATTAATTTTGTCAGCCTTTACTGGCAGCCTTACGACAAACCTACCGTCCGCGTCACGATTAGTGTATTCGCGGAAATATTGTTCGCATTCGTGTTCTTCTTTTGAAAGATTAGCGTGGGTATTAACCTTTTCAAGTTCCCAGAAGGCCCTAACTTGTTTGTCTAGCCGATCGTCGGCTGCGATTGTTGAGATATTACAAACTGTAGATTTTATTGCAGTCGCGCCGTTATAGGTACCCCCCGCAATAAATCCTAATTGGGTTTTCTGGAATGTTATGCCGTTTGGAGATTTTATTTGGCCGATACAAAGCAGCTGCAAAAATAAGCCAGCCCCGATAAGTAAATCTACCTGAGCTGCTTCGTAAAACCTAGGGTCTGCCAAATGTATATTTCTTGGAATTTCTAAATTATAAGAATCCAGTGTCACTAACGGTAAATTTTCTGTAATTGTTTTAACCACCAAACAGTTCAACTCTGCTGAAAATGCATTAATTCGCGATTTTAAATTTATGTTAATTTCTTTATTGGCTGTGCTTGTTGTACCGTTTAAACATTTGATTTGTACGTTAGTGCGAGTTGGAGTGAGATTTAATTTTTTACATAATGATTCGGTTATATAATGAGACATGGAGCCTGCGTCAAGAAAGGCTCGGCATTGCAAATACTCGCCTTTGGAGTTTTTAATTAAAACAACAGCGGTTGAAAGTAGAGTCGTATGTGAATTAGTTTTGGAACCAAACGCATTAATAGTTGAATTTGTATTGCCCGATTCATTTAAGTGCAGTAAGGTATGGTGGTCTTGGCTGCATGTTCGGCATTTCATATTTGAGCGACAGTTGGCGATTTGATGATTGTTGCGCAAACAATTTGCGCATAAATGTAAACGATTGACGCTTGATAATCTTTCGTTTATACTAAGTTCAAGGAATCCCTTGCAATGAGTAATGTTATGGTTAGTTTCTTTACAAAATACACATAAAAACGTTTTTTTATGAACTACAGGGTGCGATGTCACTGTGCGAAATTTAGAAAACTGATGCTGTTTTGGCGCGGAGCTGTTTTGCGTATTATTTGCTACTTTGTTATTTGACACATAATTTATGGATTCTAACACCGAGCACCGCTTTTCTAAAAATGAGATTAATTGATCATGTGTCGGTACCGCAGAATTTAACGAGGCTTGCCACTCGCGCTTAGAATTGTAGTCTAATTTCTCAAATATTATCGGAACCAGTAAAGCATCCCATTTGTCTGTTGGTAGTTTAAGATTATTTAAAGAAGTAATATTGTTGATTACTAAATTTAAAAGATCACGCAGAGCTTGATACGATTGCTTATTAATAACTGGAGCGTTTAGGATTGCCATTACATGATCTTGAACTATGAGCCTAGTATTTTTAAAACGTTTTTCTAATGTCTTCCACGCTTCAAGATAATTTTGTTCATTTATTGTTAAATATTCTATTGCTCGTAATGCTTCATCGCGAAGACAAGATTTTAAATATTGGAATCGTTGACAATTATTTAATGACTTATTGTCGTCTATCACTGATTTAAAGGAATTTTCGACATTCAGCCAATCTTTATAATCTCCACCAAACGTTTTCAAGTTGACAACCGGTAAACTTAATAGCATAGAATTATTTGTTTCGCTATGATTTTGACTAGTTGATTGGTTTGTGTTAGATGCTGGTCTTGATTTATTGGAGTTAGATATTTTATCAATTAAATCGTCTATGCTTGCAATTAAGTCGCAATAATTATCTTCAAATTTTGCCCGTGTGTTTCTATGAATTTCGATTTCAGTAGTTTTATCGCGTTGTTCAATTTCGTATTGTAATTGATCGAAGTCTTTTCTTGCGTCGACTAATATTTCTCTACGCGCCTTTAAATGATTTATGCTACTCGTTTCTGCATTGAAATTCTCTATATACTTAATAACCCGGTTTAGTTTATAATCTACTACGCCTCTTTGGGTAAGAAAATGTTCTAATTCTTTAGACATCTTGAGAACTATAGGTAATGCATGCGAATTTAAATTGAAAATGTACCGAATTGAGGTACGCTTGGATTGAAAAGAAATAATGATACAAGGGAAATGGAGACCACTAACCTGTGTTTTGAGATCGATGTTGTAATGCCTTAGAGTCGATAATCGCCTAGTTGTCGGATCTTCTGCTCTAGATCGTTGCGTAGAAGTTGATATGATGCCTGAGAGTCGATAATCGCCTTAGTTGTCGAATTATCTGCTCTGAATCGTTGCGTAGAAGTTGATGTGATGCCTGAGGGTTTACGATCGTCTTGGATGTTGGATCGTGAACCCTGGATCGCCCTTTGATTCAGCAGAATGATGCTGGATGCTTGGATGTGTTGAATTCAATATACACTTTGATATACGTTTTAGAATTTTCACACATCCGGCTCGAAGGACCAATGTTTGTTCCCGTAGGAAGTATACTCAAAAATGATAAGAGATTTGGGTTTATACAGATTTATTTACACACACTATTTACAAACGGATCGGTAAGGCTGAACTGGTCGATAAATGAACAAAGACTCATGCTCGAACCTAGTTCTCAAAACATACAATAACTGCAGCTCAATGCACAATAAGGGTGGGGGTGTTTACCCAGCGAATAAGATTGGAGGGGTTGTACCCAACAATCGCCGTTTCGCACGGAAGAAATATGAATTTGTCAGTTTGAATAGTTGAAAACATCGTTTTTCAATGTTTTTGCAAGTTTAAAACAGCAATTTTATCGTGATTTTACAAAAATCCACCGTTTCGAACGTAAGAAACATGAATTTATCAGTTTGAATAGTTGAAAACAGCTTTTTTCTATGTTTTTGCAAGTTTAAAACAGCAATTTTATCGTCATTTCTCATAAATCGCCATTTCGCACGAAAGAAACATGAATTTGTCAGTTTGAATAGTTCAAAACAGCGTTTTTCTATGTTTTTGCAAGTTTAAAACAGCAATTGTATCGTCATTTCTCATAAATCGCCGTTTCGCACGAAAGAAACATGAATTTGTCAGTTTGAATAGTTCAAAACAGCGTTTTTCTATGTTTTTGCAAGTATAAAACAGCAATTTTATCGTCATTTCTCATAAATCGCCGTTTCACACGAAAGAAACATGAATTTGTCAGTTTGAATAGTTCAAAACAGCGTTTTTCTATGTTTTTGCAAGTTTAAAACGGCAATTTTATCGTGATTTCACAAAAATCCACCGTTTCGAACGTAAGAAACATGATTTTATCAGTTTGAATAGTTAAAAACAGCGTTTTTCTATGTTTTTGCAAGTATAAAACAGCAATTTTATCGTCATTTCTCATAAATCGCCGTTTCGCACGAAAGAAACATGAATTTGTCAGTTTGAATAGTTCAAAACAGCGTTTTTCTATGTTTTTGCAAGTTTAAAACAGCAATTTTATCGTCATTTCTCATAAATCGCCGTTTCGCACGAAAGAAACATGAATTTGTCAGTTTGAATAGTTCAAAACAGCGTTTTTCTATGTTTTTGCAAGTTTAAAACAGCAATTTTATCGTCATTTCTCATAAATCGCCGTTTCACACGAAAGAAACATGAATTTGTCAGTTTGAATTGTTCAAAACAGCGTTTTTCTATGTTTTTGCAAGTTTAAAACAGCAATTTTATCGTAATTTCTCATAAATCGCCGTTTCGCACGGAAGAAACATGAATTTGTCAGTTTGAATAGTTGAAAACATCGTTTTTCAATGTTTTTGCAAGTTTAAAAAAGCAAATTTATCGTGATTTCACAAAAATCCACCGTTTCCAACGTAAGAAACATGAATTTATCAGTTTGAATAGTTGAAACCACCGTTTTTCTATGTTTTTGCAAGTTTAAAACAGCAATTTTATCGTGATTTCACAAAAATCCACCGTTTCGAACGTAAGAAACATGAATTTATCAGTTTGAATAGATGAAAACAGCTTTTTTCTAGGTTTTTGCAAGTTTAAAACAGCAATTTTATCGTCATTTTTCATAAATCGCCGTTTCGCACGAAAGAAACATGAATTTGTCAGTTTGAATAGTTCAAAACAGCGTTTTTCTATGTTTTTGCAAGTTTAAAACAGCAATTGTATCGTCATTTCTCATAAATCGCCGTTTCGCACGAAAGAAACATGAATTTGTCAGTTTGAATAGTTCAAAACAGCGTTTTTCTATGTTTTTGCAAGTATAAAACAGCAATTTTATCGTCATTTCTCATAAATCGCAGTTTCACACGAAAGAAACATGAATTTGTCAGTTTGAATAGTTCAAAACAGCGTTTTTCTATGTTTTTGCAAGTTTAAAACAGCAATTTTATCGTGATTTCACAAAAATCCACCTTTCGGCCTTTATGAATATGCAGTAATGCCCTTCGGTTTACGAAATAGTGCCCAAACATTTCAGAGATTTATCGACGAAGTCACTAGAGGTTTAGATTTTTGTTTTGCATACTTAGATGATCTGCTGATAGCAAGCAATTCCCCAAAACAACACCTAGACCACTTACAAAAAGTTTTTGAAAGATTAAACAAATTTGAAATTATAATTAATACAAATAAATCGCAATTTGGTTTAAATAAAATAGAATTTTTAGGACATTCAATTTCTAAGAATGGAATACAACCTTTGGAATCTAAAGTAGAAGCAATTTTAAAATTCCCTTTTCCAGACACACAACGTAAACTACGTGAGTTTCTAGGGCTAATAAATTTTTACAATCGTTTCATACCACATTGCGCTATAATTTTAAACCCTGTTAATAAATTAATAACTAGTCCAAAAGATATTTTAAAAAAAGTTACGTGGAACAATGATGCAATAAAGGCATTTAATTTAATAAAAAACGAATTAGTTAAATCAACTACATTGATTTTTCCCGACCAAACAGCACAAACAAGTATAATGGTGGATGCCTCCAATGACGGAATTGGGGCGGTTTTACAACAATACGTTTCCAACGCCTGGAAACCAATAGCATTTTATTCGAGAGCTTTAACTCTCACTGAAAAAAAATATAGCACCTTTGGTAGAGAATTATTGGCAATTTATTCATCGATTAAAAAATTTAGATATTTTATTGAGGGAACACAATTCTTTGTTTATACTGATCATAAACCTTTAACATACATTTCCAAAATTAAGCAGAGCAACGTATACAATCCAAGAGAGATCAGACAATTAGATTACATTTTCCAATTTACAAGTGATATACGTCACATTTCTGGTAAAAATAATCCTGTGGCTGATGCTTTATCAAGAATTCATATATCAACGATGTTTAACAATAAACAAATAGATTACAAACAAATAGCTTTAGAACAACAATCAGACGAAGACCTACTTAAAATAAAAAATAGTAACAATACAAATTTGAAATTAGTAGATTATCAACTTGAAAATTCAAAATTTGATTTAACGTGTGATGTTTCAATGAATTCGCCACGACCATTTATTCCAAAAAAAATTTCGAGATATCATTTTTGATCAGTTTCATTCAATGTCTCATCCTGGAGCAAAAGCAACAGACAAATTAATTTCTCAACGTTTTGTATGGCCTAATATGCATTCTGAAATACGAAATAAAGTTAAAACATGTTTAAACTGCCAAAAATCAAAAATTACGCGGCATGTAAATTCTCCTATCGGAGACTTTCCAAAACCACGGAAAAGATTTAATATGATTCACGTAGATCTTGTTAAATTACCACCATCTAAAGGATTTACTCATATTCTAACTTGTATTGACCGTTTCACCAGATGGCCGGAAGTAATTCCTTTGAAAGAACCATCAGCTGAAAATATAGCTAAAGCTCTTATCTCTGATTGGATTGCAAGATTCGGCGTTCCTTCAATAATTACCTCAGACCGAGGACAACAATTTAATTCAACCCTATTCAAACGATTAACAACAATGTTAAACATTAAGCATATTACAACAACTTCTTATCATCCCCAAGCAAACGGGTTAATTGAGAGATTCCACAGACAACTAAAAACATCCCTTAAAGCAATAAGCAATTCCTCTGATTGGTTAACATCGCTTCCAATAATTTTACTTGGCCTACGTTCGTATTGTAAGGAACCTATCAACTGCAGTGCAGCAGAGTTAGTCTACGGCGAACCTTTAAAATTACCAGGCGAATTCATTATCAAACCAAACAACGATGAAATTAATTTTCCAAATTATTTAACTAATGTCAAATCAGCTATTATTAAATTTATTCCAACAACTTCAACATTACAAAATAAAAAATCATATGTACATCCAGATTTATTTAAAACTAGTCATGTTTTCATTCGTAATGATGCAATTGGTCCAATTCTACAACAGCCATACCTAGGTCCTTTTCCAGTAATCAAGCGTTATGACAAATTTTTCAAAATTCTGATTAAAAATAAAACCGAAACTGTGACAATTGACCGGTTAAAGCCTGCTTATTTACCGAATTGATTTCGATATGCGAACACTCATTACTCCACACTTGTATAATTTTATGTGTTTCTCAAATTATTTAACTTGTTATATGATTGTGTTATATTGTTACCCTTTTTCCTTATTTTTCTTTGTTGATGGGAGGGGGTAGTGTAGTGGCCTACTACAAATTATTATTTTTGAATTTATAAAAATCAAGAAACCAAAAAAAAAGAAAAAAGGGTAATTCTTTTTGGTAGTTATGTATTTTTGTAAAAAAACAGATTAGAAAAAATTAGAAAAATATACAAGCATTAAAGTCTCGCTGTGTAAATTTATTACATATATTATTTACAATTCAATAAATAAAAATATTTTTTATTCATATTGGCTCCAGCCAATATAGATAAACATAAGTGACAATTGTTCAGATATATTTTATTGTCACTAAAGAAACATGAATTTATCAGTTTGAATAGTTAAAAACAGCGTTTTTCTATGTTTTTGCAAGTTTAAAACAGCAATTTTATCTTCATTTCTCATAAATCGCCGTTTCGAACGAAAGAAACATGAATTTGTCAGTTTGAATAGTTCAAAACAGCGTTTTTCTATGTTTTTGCAAGTTTAAAACAGCAATTTTATCGTCATTTCTCATAAATCGCCGTTTCGCACAAAAGAAACATGAATTTGTCAGTTTGAATAGTTCAAAACAGCGTTTTTCTATGTTTTTGCAAGTTTAAAACTGCAATTTTATCGTAATTTCTCATAAATCGCCGTTTCGCACGGAAGAAATATGAATTTGTCAGTTTGAATAGTTCAAAACAGCGTTTTTCTATGTTTTTGCAAGTTTAAAACAGCAATTTTATCGTCATTTCTCATAAATCGCCGTTTCGCACGAAAGAAACATGAATTTGTCAGTTTGAATAGTTCAAAACAGCGTTTTTCTATGTTTTTGCAAGTTTAAAACAGCAATTTTATCGTCATTTCTCATAAATCGCCGTTTCACACGAAAGAAACATGAATTTGTCAGTTTGAATTGTTCAAAACAGCGTTTTTCTATGTTTTTGCAAGTTTAAAACAGCAATTTTATCGTAATTTCTCATAAATCGCCGTTTCGCACGGAAGAAACATGAATTTGTCAGTTTGAATAGTTGAAAACATCGTTTTTCAATGTTTTTGCAAGTTTAAAAAAGCAATTTTATCGTGATTTCACAAAAATCCACCGTTTCCAACGTAAGAAACATGAATTTATCAGTTTGAATAGTTGAAACCACCGTTTTTCTATGTTTTTGCAAGTTTAAAACAGCAATTTTATCGTGATTTCACAAAAATCCACCGTTTCGAACGTAAGAAACATGAATTTATCAGTTTGAATAGATGAAAACAGCTTTTTTCTAGGTTTTTGCAAGTTTAAAACAGCAATTTTATCGTCATTTCTCATAAATCGCCGTTTCGCACGAAAGAAACATGAATTTGTCAGTTTGAATAGTTCAAAACAGCGTTTTTCTATGTTTTTGCAAGTTTAAAACAGCAATTGTATCGTCATTTCTCATAATCGCCGTTTCGCACGAAAGAAACATGAATTTGTCAGTTTGAATAGTTCAAAACAGCGTTTTTCTATGTTTTTGCAAGTATAAAACAGCAATTTTATCGTCATTTCTCATAAATCGCAGTTTCACACGAAAGAAACATGAATTTGTCAGTTTGAATAGTTCAAAACAGCGTTTTTCTATGTTTTTGCAAGTTTAAAACAGCAATTTTATCGTGATTTCACAAAAATCCACCGTTTCGAACGTAAGAAACATGAATTTATCAGTTTGAATAGTTAAAAACAGCGTTTTTCTATGTTTTTGCAAGTTTAAAACAGCAATTTTATCGTCATTTCTCATAAATCGCCGTTTCGAACGAAAGAAACATGAATTTGTCAGTTTAAATAGTTCAAAACAGCGTTTTTCTATGTTTTTGCAAGTTTAAAACAGCAATTTTATCGTCATTTCTCATAAATCGCCGTTTTACACGAAAGAAACATGAATTTGTCAGTTTGAATAGTTCAAAACAGCGTTTTTTTATGTTTTTGCAATTTAAAACAGCAATTTTATCGTCATTTCTCATAAATCGCCGTTTCGCACGAGAGAAACATGAATTTGTCAGTTTGAATAGTTCAAAACAGCGTTTTTCTATGTTTTTGCAAGTTTAAAACAGCAATTTTATCGTCATTTCTCATAAATCGCCGTTTCGCACGAAAGAAACATGAATTTGTCAGTTTGAATAGTTCAAAACAGCGTTTTTCTATGTTTTTGCAAGTTTAAAACTGCAATTTTATCGTAATTTCTCATAAACCGCCGTTTCGCACGGAAGAAATATGAATTTGTCAGTTTGAATAGTTGAAAACATCGTTTTTTAATGTTTTTGCAAGTTTAAAAAAGCAATTTTATCGTGATTTCACAAAAATCCACCGTTTCCAACGTAAGAAACATGAATTTATCAGTTTGAATAGTTGAAACCACCGTTTTTCTATGTTTTTGCAAGTTTAAAACAGCAATTTTATCGTGATTTCACAAAAATCCACCGTTTCGAACGTAAGAAACATGAATTTATCAGTTTGAATAGTTGAAAACAGCTTTTTTCTATGTTTTTGCAAGTTTAAAACAGCAATTTTATCGTCATTTCTCATAAATCGCCGTTTCGCACGAAAGAAACATGAATTTGTCAGTTTGAATAGTTCAAAACAGCGTTTTTCTATGTTTTTGCAAGTTTAAAACAGCAATTGTATCGTCATTTCTCATAAATCGCCGTTTCGCATGAAAGAAACATGAATTTGTCAGTTTGAATAGTTCAAAACAGCGTTTTTCTATGTTTTTGCAAGTTTAAAACTGCAATTTTATCGTAATTTCTCATAAATCGCCGTTTCGCACGGAAGAAATATGAATTTGTCAGTTTGAATAGTTCAAAACAGCGTTTTTCTATGTTTTTGCAAGTTTAAAACAGCAATTTTATCGTCATTTCTCATAAATCGCCGTTTCACACGAAAGAAACATGAATTTGTCAGTTTGAATTGTTCAAAACAGCGTTTTTCTATGTTTTTGCAAGTTTAAAACAGCAATTTTATCGTAATTTCTCATAAATCGCCGTTTCGCACGGAAGAAACATGAATTTGTCAGTTTGAATAGTTGAAAACATCGTTTTTCAATGTTTTTGCAAGTTTAAAAAAGCAATTTTATCGTGATTTCACAAAAATCCACCGTTTCCAACGTAAGAAACATGAATTTATCAGTTTGAATAGTTGAAACCACCATTTTTCTATGTTTTTGCAAGTTTAAAACAGCAATTTTATCGTGATTTCACAAAAATCCACAGTTTCGAACGTAAGAAACATGAATTTATCAGTTTGAATAGTTGAAAACAGCTTTTTTCTATGTTTTTGCAAGTTTAAAACAGCAATTTTATCGTCATTTTTCATAAATCGCCGTTTCGCACGAAGAAACATGAATTTGTCAGTTTGAATAGTTCAAAACAGCGTTTTTCTATGTTTTTGCAAGTTTAAAACAGCAATTTTATCGTGATTTCACAAAAATCCACCGTTTCGAACGTAAGAAACATGAATTTATCAGTTTGAATAGTTAAAAACAGCGTTTTTCTATGTTTTTGCAAGTTTAAAACAGCAATTTTATCGTCATTTCTCATAAATCGCCGTTTAGAACGAAAGCAACATGAATTTGTCAGTTTGAATAGTTCAAAACAGCGTTTTTCTATGTTTTTGCAAGTTTAAAACAGCAATTTTATCGTCATTTCTCATAAATCGCCGTTTCGCACGAAAGAAACATGAATTTGTCAGTTTGACTAGTTCAAAACAGCGTTTTTCTATGTTTTTGCAATTTAAAACAGCAATTTTATCGTCATTTCTCATAAATCGCCGTTTCGCACGAAAGAAACATGAATTTGTCAGTTTGAATAGTTCAAAACAGCGTTTTTCTATGTTTTTGCAAGTTTAAAACAGCAATTTTATCGTCATTTCTCATAAATCGCCGTTTCACACGAAAGAAACATGAATTTGTCAGTTTAAATAGTTCAAAACAGCGTTTTTCTATGTTTTTGCAAGTTTAAAACAGCAATTTTATCGTCATTTCTCATAAATCGCCGTTTCGCACGAAAGAAACATGAATTTGTCAGTTTGAATAGTTCAAAACAGCGTTTTTCTATGTTTTTGCAAGTTTAAAACAGCTATTTTATCGTAATTTCTCATAAATCGCCGTTTCGCACGGAAGAAACATGAATTTGTCAGTTTGAATAGTTGAAAACATCGTTTTTCAATGTTTTTGCAAGTTTAAAAAAGCAATTTTATCGTGATTTCACAAAAATCCACCGTTTCCAACGTAAGAAACATGAATTTATCAGTTTGAATAGTTGAAACCACCGTTTTTCTATGTTTTTGCAAGTTTAAAACAGCAATTTTATCGTGATTTCACAAAAATCCACCGTTTCGAACGTAAGAAACATGAATTTATCAGTTTGAATAGTTGAAAACGGCTTTTTTCTATGTTTTTGCAAGTTTAAAACAGCAATTTTATCGTCATTTCTCATAAATCGCCGTTTCGCACGAAAGAAACATGAATTTGTCAGTTTGAATAGTTCAAAACAGCGTTTTTCTATGTTTTTGCAAGTTTAAAACAGCAATTTTATCGTCATTTCTCATAAATCGCCGTTTCGAACGAAAGAAACATGAATTTGTCAGTTTGAATAGTTCAAAACAGCGTTTTTCTATGTTCTTGCAAGTTTAAAACAGCAATTTTATCGTCATTTCTCATAAATCGCCGTTTCACACGAAAGAAACATGAATTTGTCAGTTTAAATAGTTCAAAACAGCGTTTTTCTATGTTTTTGCAAGTTTAAAACAGCAATTTTATCGTCATTTCTCATAAATCGCCGTTTCGCACGAAAGAAACATGAATTTGTCAGTTTGAATAGTTCAAAACAGCGTTTTTTTATGTTTTTGCAAGTTTAAAACAGCAATTTTATCGTAATTTCTCATAAATCGCCGTTTCGCACGGAAGAAACATGAATTTGTCAGTTTGAATAGTTGAAAACATCGTTTTTCAATGTTTTTGCAAGTTTAAAAAAGCAATTTTATCGTGATTTCACAAAAATCCACCGTTTCCAACGTAAGAAACATGAATTTATCAGTTTGAATAGTTGAAACCACCGTTTTTCTATGTTTTTGCAAGTTTAAAACAGCAATTTTATCGTGATTTCACAAAAATCCACCGTTTCGAACGTAAGAAACATGAATTTATCAGTTTGAATAGTTGAAAACGGCTTTTTTCTATGTTTTTGCAAGTTTAAAACAGCAATTTTATCGTCATTTCTCATAAATCGCCGTTTCGCACGAAAGAAACATGAATTTGTCAGTTTGAATAGTTCAAAACAGCGTTTTTCTATGTTTTTGCAAGTTTAAAACAGCAATTTTATTGTCATTTCTCATAAATCGCCGTTTCGAACGAAAGAAACATGAATTTGTCAGTTTGAATAGTTCAAAACAGCGTTTTTCTATGTTTTTGCAAGTTTAAAACAGCAATTTTATCGTCATTTCTCATAAATCGCCGTTTCACACGAAAGAAACATGAATTTGTCAGTTTAAATAGTTCAAAACAGCGTTTTTCTATGTTTTTGCAAGTTTAAAACAGCAATTTTATCGTCATTTCTCATAAATCGCCGTTTCGCACGAAAGAAACATGAATTTGTCAGTTTGAATAGTTCAAAACAGCGTTTTTTTATGTTTTTGCAAGTTTAAAACAGCAATTTTATCGTAATTTCTCATAAATCGCCGTTTCGCACGGAAGAAACATGAATTTGTCAGTTTGAATAGTTGAAAACATCGTTTTTCAATGTTTTTGCAAGTTTAAAAAAGCAATTTTATCGTGATTTCACAAAAATCCACCGTTTCCAACGTAAGAAACATGAATTTATCAGTTTGAATAGTTGAAACCACCGTTTTTCTATGTTTTTGCAATTTTAAAACAGCAATTTTATCGTGATTTCACAAAAATCCACCGTTTCGAACGTAAGAAACATGAATTTATCAGTTTGAATAGTTGAAAACGGCTTTTTTTTTATGTTTTTGCAAGTTTAAAACAGCAATTTTATCGTCATTTCTCATAAATCGCCGTTTCGCACGAAAGAAACATGAATTTGTCAGTTTGAATAGTTCAAAACAGCGTTTTTCTATGTTTTTGCAAGTTTAAAACAGCAATTGTTTCGTCATTTCTCATAAATCGCCGTTTCGCACGAAAGAAACATGAATTTGTCAGTTTGAATAGTTCAAAACAGCGTTTTTCTATGTTTTTGCAAGTATAAAACAGCAATTTTATCGTCATTTCTCATAAATCGCCGTTTCACACGAAAGAAACATGAATTTGTCAGTTTGAATAGTTCAAAACAGCGTTTTTCTATGTTTTTGCAAGTTTAAAACAGCAATTTTATCGTCATTTCTTATAAATCGCCGTTTCGCACGAAAGAAACATGAATTTGTCAGTTTGAATAGTTCAAAACAGCGTTTTTCTATGTTTTTGCAAGTTTAAAACAGCAATTTTAGCGTCATTTCTCATAAATCGCCGTTTCGCACGAAAGAAACATGAATTTGTCAGTTTGAATAGTTCAAAACAGCATTTTTCTATGTTTTTGCAATTTAAAACAGCAATTTTATCGTCATTTCTCATAAATCGCCGTTTCGCACGAAAGAAACATGAATTTGTCAGTTTGAATAGTTCAAAACAGCGTTTTTCTATGTTTTTGCAAGTTTAAAACAGCAATTTTATCGTCATTTCTCATAAATCGCCGTTTCACACGAAAGAAACATGAATTTGTCAGTTTAAATAGTTCAAAACAGCGTTTTTCTATGTTTTTGCAAGTTTAAAACAGCAATTTTATCGTCATTTCTCATAAATCGCCGTTTCGCACGAAAGAAACATGAATTTGTCAGTTTGAATAGTTCAAAACAGCGTTTTTCTATGTTTTTGCAAGTTTAAAACAGCAATTTTATCGTAATTTCTCATAAATCGCCGTTTCGCATGGAAGAAACATGAATTTGTCAGTTTGAATAGTTGAAAACATCGTTTTTCAATGTTTTTGCAAGTTTAAAAAAGCAATTTTATCGTGATTTCACAAAAATCCACCGTTTCCAACGTAAGAAACATGAATTTATCAGTTTGAATAGTTGAAACCACCGTTTTTCTATGTTTTTGCAAGTTTAAAACAGCAATTTTATCGTGATTTCACAAAAATCCACCGTTTCGAACGTAAGAAACATGAATTTATCAGTTTGAAAAGTTGAAAACGGCTTTTTTCTATGTTTTTGCAAGTTTAAAACAGCAATTTTATCGTCATTTCTCATAAATCGCCGTTTCGCACGAAAGAAACATGAATTTGTCAGTTTGAATATTTCAAAACAGCGTTTTTCTATGTTTTTGCAAGTTTAAAACAGCAATTTTATCGTCATTTCTCATAAATCGCCGTTTCGAACGAAAGAAACATGAATTTGTCAGTTTGAATAGTTCAAAACAGCGTTTTTCTATGTTTTTGCAAGTTTAAAACAGCAATTTTATCGTCATTTCTCATAAATCGCCGTTTCACACGAAAGAAACATGAATTTGTCAGTTTAAATAGTTCAAAACAGCGTTTTTCTATGTTTTTGCAAGTTTAAAACAGCAATTTTATCGTCATTTCTCATAAATCGCCGTTTCGCACGAAAGAAACATGAATTTGTCAGTTTGAATAGTTCAAAACAGCGTTTTTTTATGTTTTTGCAAGTTTAAAACAGCAATTTTATCGTAATTTCTCATAAATCGCCGTTTCGCACGGAAGAAACATGAATTTGTCAGTTTGAATAGTTGAAAACATCGTTTTTCAATGTTTTTGCAAGTTTAAAAAAGCAATTTTATCGTGATTTCACAAAAATCCACCGTTTCCAACGTAAGAAACATGAATTTATCAGTTTGAATAGTTGAAACCACCGTTTTTCTATGTTTTTGCAATTTTAAAACAGCAATTTTATCGTGATTTCACAAAAATCCACCGTTTCGAACGTAAGAAACATGAATTTAT
Source organism: Poecilus cupreus (assembly GCA_963942605.1). Classification (NCBI taxonomy): domain Eukaryota; kingdom Metazoa; phylum Arthropoda; class Insecta; order Coleoptera; family Carabidae; genus Poecilus; species Poecilus cupreus. Next base: position 42,189 of record CAWWDY010000960.1, read on the forward strand.
CAGTTTGAATAGTTGAAAACGGCTTTTTTTTTATGTTTTTGCAAGTTTAAAACAGCAATTTTATCGTCATTTCTCATAAATCGCCGTTTCGCACGAAAGAAACATGAATTTGTCAGTTTGAATAGTTCAAAACAGCGTTTTTCTATGTTTTTGCAAGTTTAAAACAGCAATTGTTTCGTCATTTCTCATAAATCGCCGTTTCGCACGAAAGAAACATGAATTTGTCAGTTTGAATAGTTCAAAACAGCGTTTTTCTATGTTTTTGCAAGTATAAAACAGCAATTTTATCGTCATTTCTCATAAATCGCCGTTTCACACGAAAGAAACATGAATTTGTCAGTTTGAATAGTTCAAAACAGCGTTTTTCTATGTTTTTGCAAGTTTAAAACAGCAATTTTATCGTCATTTCTTATAAATCGCCGTTTCGCACGAAAGAAACATGAATTTGTCAGTTTGAATAGTTCAAAACAGCGTTTTTCTATGTTTTTGCAAGTTTAAAACAGCAATTTTAGCGTCATTTCTCATAAATCGCCGTTTCGCACGAAAGAAACATGAATTTGTCAGTTTGAATAGTTCAAAACAGCATTTTTCTATGTTTTTGCAATTTAAAACAGCAATTTTATCGTCATTTCTCATAAATCGCCGTTTCGCACGAAAGAAACATGAATTTGTCAGTTTGAATAGTTCAAAACAGCGTTTTTCTATGTTTTTGCAAGTTTAAAACAGCAATTTTATCGTCATTTCTCATAAATCGCCGTTTCACACGAAAGAAACATGAATTTGTCAGTTTAAATAGTTCAAAACAGCGTTTTTCTATGTTTTTGCAAGTTTAAAACAGCAATTTTATCGTCATTTCTCATAAATCGCCGTTTCGCACGAAAGAAACATGAATTTGTCAGTTTGAATAGTTCAAAACAGCGTTTTTCTATGTTTTTGCAAGTTTAAAACAGCAATTTTATCGTAATTTCTCATAAATCGCCGTTTCGCATGGAAGAAACATGAATTTGTCAGTTTGAATAGTTGAAAACATCGTTTTTCAATGTTTTTGCAAGTTTAAAAAAGCAATTTTATCGTGATTTCACAAAAATCCACCGTTTCCAACGTAAGAAACATGAATTTATCAGTTTGAATAGTTGAAACCACCGTTTTTCTATGTTTTTGCAAGTTTAAAACAGCAATTTTATCGTGATTTCACAAAAATCCACCGTTTCGAACGTAAGAAACATGAATTTATCAGTTTGAAAAGTTGAAAACGGCTTTTTTCTATGTTTTTGCAAGTTTAAAACAGCAATTTTATCGTCATTTCTCATAAATCGCCGTTTCGCACGAAAGAAACATGAATTTGTCAGTTTGAATATTTCAAAACAGCGTTTTTCTATGTTTTTGCAAGTTTAAAACAGCAATTTTATCGTCATTTCTCATAAATCGCCGTTTCGAACGAAAGAAACATGAATTTGTCAGTTTGAATAGTTCAAAACAGCGTTTTTCTATGTTTTTGCAAGTTTAAAACAGCAATTTTATCGTCATTTCTCATAAATCGCCGTTTCACACGAAAGAAACATGAATTTGTCAGTTTGAATAGTTCAAAACAGCGTTTTTCTATGTTTTTGCAATTTAAAACAGCAATTTTATCGTCATTTCTCATAAATCGCCGTTTCGCACGAAAGAAACATGAATTTGTCAGTTTGAATAGTTCAAAACAGCGTTTTTCTATGTTTTTGCAAGTTTAAAACAGCAATTTTATCGTCATTTCTCATAAATCGCCGTTTCACACGAAAGAAACATGAATTTGTCAGTTTAAATAGTTCAAAACAGCGTTTTTCTATGTTTTTGCAAGTTTAAAACAGCAATTTTATCGTCATTTCTCATAAATCGCCGTTTCGCACGAAAGAAACATGAATTTGTCAGTTTGAATAGTTCAAAAGAGCGTTTTTCTATGTTTTTGCAAGTTTAAAACAGCAATTTTATCGTAATTTCTCATAAATCGCCGTTTCGCACGGAAGAAACATGAATTTGTCAGTTTGAATAGTTGAAAACATCGTTTTTCAATGTTTTTGCAAGTTTAAAAAAGCAATTTTATCGTGATTTCACAAAAATCCACCGTTTCCAACGTAAGAAACATGAATTTATCAGTTTGAATAGTTGAAAACGGCTTTTTTCTATGTTTTTGCAAGTTTAAAACAGCAATTTTATCGTCATTTCTCATAAATCGCCGTTTCGCACGAAAGAAACATGAATTTGTTAGTTTGAATAGTTCAAAACAGCGTTTTTCTATGTTTTTGCAAGTTTAAAACAGCAATTTTATCGTCATTTCTCATAAATCGCCGTTTCGCACGAAAGAAACATGAATTTGTCAGTTTGAATAGTTCAAAACAGCGTTTTTCTATGTTTTTGCAAGTTTAAAACAGCTATTTTATCGTAATTTCTCATAAATCGCCGTTTCGCACGGAAGAAACATGAATTTGTCAGTTTGAATAGTTGAAAACATCGTTTTTCAATGTTTTTGCAAGTTTAAAAAAGCAATTTTATCGTGATTTCACAAAAATCCACCGTTTCCAACGTAAGAAACATGAATTTATCAGTTTGAATAGTTGAAACCACCGTTTTTCTATGTTTTTGCAAGTTTAAAACAGCAATTTTATCGTGATTTCACAAAAATCCACCGTTTCGAACGTAAGAAACATGAATTTATCAGTTTGAATAGTTGAAAACGGCTTTTTTCTATGTTTTTGCAAGTTTAAAACAGCAATTTTATCGTCATTTCTCATAAATCGCCGTTTCGCACGAAAGAAACATGAATTTGTCAGTTTGAATAGTTCAAAACAGCGTTTTTCTATGTTTTTGCAAGTTTAAAACAGCAATTTTATCGTCATTTCTCATAAATCGCCGTTTCGAACGAAAGAAACATGAATTTGTCAGTTTGAATAGTTCAAAACAGCGTTTTTCTATGTTTTTGCAAGTTTAAAACAGCAATTTTATCGTCATTTCTCATAAATCGCCGTTTCACACGAAAGAAACATTAATTTGTCAGTTTGAATAGTTCAAAACAGCGTTTTTCTATGTTTTTGCAATTTAAAACAGCAATTTTATCGTCTTTTCTCATAAATCGCCGTTTCGCACGAAAGAAACATGAATTTGTCAGTTTGAATAGTTCAAAACAGCGTTTTTCTATGTTTTTGCAAGTTTAAAACAGCAATTTTATCGTCATTTCTCATAAATCGCCGTTTCACACGAAAGAAACATGAATTTGTCAGTTTAAATAGTTCAAAACAGCGTTTTTCTATGTTTTTGCAAGTTTAAAACAGCAATTTTATCGTCATTTCTCATAAATCGCCGTTTCGCACGAAAGAAACATGAATTTGTCAGTTTGAATAGTTCAAAACAGCGTTTTTTTATGTTTTTGCAAGTTTAAAACAGCAATTTTATCGTAATTTCTCATAAATCGCCGTTTCGCACGGAAGAAACATGAATTTGTCAGTTTGAATAGTTGAAAACATCGTTTTTCAATGTTTTTGCAAGTTTAAAAAAGCAATTTTATCGTGATTTCACAAAAATCCACCGTTTCCAACGTAAGAAACATGAATTTATCAGTTTGAATAGTTGAAACCACCGTTTTTCTATGTTTTTGCAATTTTAAAACAGCAATTTTATCGTGATTTCACAAAAATCCACCGTTTCGAACGTAAGAAACATGAATTTATCAGTTTGAATAGTTGAAAACGGCTTTTTTTTATGTTTTTGCAAGTTTAAAACAGCAATTTTATCGTCATTTCTCATAAATCGCCGTTTCGCACGAAAGAAACATGAATTTGTCAGTTTGAATAGTTCAAAACAGCGTTTTTCTATGTTTTTGCAAGTTTAAAACAGCAATTGTTTCGTCATTTCTCATAAATCGCCGTTTCGCACGAAAGAAACATGAATTTGTCAGTTTGAATAGTTCAAAACAGCGTTTTTCTATGTTTTTGCAAGTATAAAACAGCAATTTTATCGTCATTTCTCATAAATCGCCGTTTCACACGAAAGAAACATGAATTTGTCAGTTTGAATAGTTCAAAACAGCGTTTTTCTATGTTTTTGCAAGTTTAAAACAGCAATTTTATCGTCATTTCTTATAAATCGCCGTTTCGCACGAAAGAAACATGAATTTGTCAGTTTGAATAGTTCAAAACAGCGTTTTTCTATGTTTTTGCAAGTTTAAAACAGCAATTTTAGCGTCATTTCTCATAAATCGCCGTTTCGCACGAAAGAAACATGAATTTGTCAGTTTGAATAGTTCAAAACAGCATTTTTCTATGTTTTTGCAATTTAAAACAGCAATTTTATCGTCATTTCTCATAAATCGCCGTTTCGCACGAAAGAAACATGAATTTGTCAGTTTGAATAGTTCAAAACAGCGTTTTTCTATGTTTTTGCAAGTTTAAAACAGCAATTTTATCGTCATTTCTCATAAATCGCCGTTTCACACGAAAGAAACATGAATTTGTCAGTTTAAATAGTTCAAAACAGCGTTTTTCTATGTTTTTGCAAGTTTAAAACAGCAATTTTATCGTCATTTCTCATAAATCGCCGTTTCGCACGAAAGAAACATGAATTTGTCAGTTTGAATAGTTCAAAACAGCGTTTTTCTATGTTTTTGCAAGTTTAAAACAGCAATTTTATCGTAATTTCTCATAAATCGCCGTTTCGCACGGAAGAAACATGAATTTGTCAGTTTGAATAGTTGAAAACATCGTTTTTCAATGTTTTTGCAAGTTTAAAAAAGCTATTTTATCGTGATTTCACAAAAATCCACCGTTTCCAACGTAAGAAACATAAATTTATCAGTTTGAATAGTTGAAACCACCGTTTTTCTATGTTTTTGCAAGTTTAAAACAGCAATTTTATCGTGATTTCACAAAAATCCACCGTTTTGAACGTAAGAAACATGAATTTATCAGTTTGAAAAGTTGAAAACGGCTTTTTTCTATGTTTTTGCAAGTTTAAAACAGCAATTTTATCGTCATTTCTCATAAATCGCCGTTTCGCACGAAAGAAACATGAATTTGTCAGTTTGAATAGTTCAAAACAGCGTTTTTCTATGTTTTTGCAAGTTTAAAACAGCAATTTTATCGTCATTTCTCATAAATCGCCGTTTCGAACGAAAGAAACATGAATTTGTCAGTTTGAATAGTTCAAAACAGCGTTTTTCTATGTTTTTGCAAGTTTAAAACAGCAATTTTATCGTCATTTCTCATAAATCGCCGTTTCACACGAAAGAAACATGAATTTGTCAGTTTGAATAGTTCAAAACAGCGTTTTTCTATGTTTTTGCAATGTAAAACAGCAATTTTATCGTCATTTCTCATAAATCGCCGTTTCGCACGAAAGAAACATGAATTTGTCAGTTTGAATAGTTCAAAACAGCGTTTTTCTATGTTTTTGCAAGTTTAAAACAGCAGTTTTATCGTCATTTCTCATAAATCGCCGTTTCACACGAAAGAAACATGAATTTGTCAGTTTAAATAGTTCAAAACAGCGTTTTTCTATGTTTTTGCAAGTTTAAAACAGCAATTTTATCGTCATTTCTCATAAATCGCCGTTTCGCACGAAAGAAACATGAATTTGTCAGTTTGAATAGTTCAAAACAGCGTTTTTCTATGTTTTTGCAAGTTTAAAACAGCAATTTTATCGTAATTTCTCATAAATCGCCGTTTCGCACGGAAGAAACATGAATTTGTCAGTTTGAATAGTTGAAAACATCGTTTTTCAATGTTTTTGCAAGTTTAAAAAAGCAATTTTATCGTGATTTCACAAAAATCCACCGTTTCCAACGTAAGAAACATGAATTTATCAGTTTGAATAGTTGAAAACGGCTTTTTTCTATGTTTTTGCAAGTTTAAAACAGCAATTTTATCGTCATTTCTCATAAATCGCCGTTTCGCACGAAAGAAACATGAATTTGTTAGTTTGAATAGTTCAAAACAGCGTTTTTCTATGTTTTTGCAAGTTTAAAACAGCAATTGTTTCGTCATTTCTCATAAATCGCCGTTTCGCACGAAAGAAACATGAATTTGTCAGTTTGAATAGTTCAAAACAGCGTTTTTCTATGTTTTTGCAAGTATAAAACAGCAATTTTATCGTCATTTCTCATAAATCGCCGTTTCACACGAAAGAAACATGAATTTGTCAGTTTGAATAGTTCAAAACAGCGTTTTTCTATGTTTTTGCAAGTTTAAAACAGCAATTTTATCGTGATTTCACAAAAATCCACCGTTTTGAACGTAAGAAACATGAATTTATCAATTTGAATAGTTAAAAACAGCGTTTTTCTATGTTTTTGCAAGTTTAAAACAGCAATTTTATCGTCATTTCTCATAAATCGCCGTTTCGAACGAAAGAAACATGAATTTGTCAGTTTGAATAGTTCAAAACAGCGTTTTTCTATGTTTTTGCAAGTTTAAAACAGCAATTTTATCGTCATTTCTTATAAATCGCCGTTTCGCACGAAAGAAACATGAATTTGTCAGTTTGAATAGTTCAAAACAGCGTTTTTCTATGATTTTGCAAGTTTAAAACAGCAATTTTATTGTCATTTCTCATAAATCGCCGTTTCGCACGATAGAAACATGAATTTGTCAGTTTAAATAGTTCAAAACAGCGTTTTTCTATGTTTTTGCAAGTTTAAAACAGCAATTTTATCGTCATTTCTCATAAATCGCCGTTTCACACGAAAGAAACATGAATTTGTCAGTTTGAATTGTTCAAAACAGCGTTTTTCTATGTTTTTGCAAGTTTAAAACAGCAATTTTATCGTAATTTCTCATAAATCGCCGTTTCGCACGGAAGAAACATGAATTTGTCAGTTTGAATAGTTCAAAACAGCGTTTTTCTATGTTTTTGCAAGTTTAAAACAGCAATTTTATCGTCATTTCTCATAAATCGCCGTTTCACATGAAAGAAACATGAATTTGTCAGTTTAAATAGTTCAAAACAGCGTTTTTCTATGTTTTTGCAAGTTTAAAACAGCAATTTTATCGTCATTTCTCATAAATCGCCGTTTCGCACGAAAGAAACATGAATTTGTCAGTTTGAATAGTTCAAAACAGCGTTTTTTTTATGTTTTTGCAAGTTTAAAACAGCAATTTTATCGTGATTTCACAAAAATCCACCGTTTCCAACGTAAGAAACATGAATTTATCAGTTTGAATAGTTGAAACCACCGTTTTTCTATGTTTTTGCAAGTTTAAAACAGCAATTTTATCGTGATTTCACAAAAATCCACCGTTTCGAACGTAAGAAACATGAATTTATCAGTTTGAATAGTTGAAAACGGCTTTTTTCTATGTTTTTGCAAGTTTAAAACAGCAATTTTATCGTCATTTCTCATAAATCGCCGTTTCGCACGAAAGAAACATGAATTTGTTAGTTTGAATAGTTCAAAACAGCGTTTTTCTATGTTTTTGCAAGTTTAAAACAGCAATTGTTTCGTCTTTTCTCATAAATCGCCGTTTCGCACGAAAGAAACATGAATTTGTCAGTTTGAATAGTTCAAAACAGCGTTTTTCTATGTTTTTGCAAGTATAAAACAGCAATTTTATCGTCATTTCTCATAAATCGCCGTTTCACACGAAAGAAACATGAATTTGTCAGTTTGAATAGTTCAAAACAGCGTTTTTCTATGTTTTTGCAAGTTTAAAACAGCAATTTTTTCGTCATTTCTCATAAATCGCCGTTTCACACGAAAGAAACATGAATTTGTCAGTTTGAATTGTTCAAAACAGCGTTTTTCTATGTTTTTGCAAGTTTAAAACAGCAATTTTATCGTAATTTCTCATAAATCGCCGTTTCGCACGGAAGAAACATGAATTTGTCAGTTTGAATAGTTGAAAACATCGTTTTTCAATGTTTTTGCAAGTTTAAAAAAGCAATTTTATCGTGATTTCACAAAAATCCACCGTTTCCAACGTAAGAAACATGAATTTATCAGTTTGAATAGTTGAAAACACCGTTTTTCTATGTTTTTTCAAGTTTAAAACAGCAATTTTATCGTGATTTCACAAAAATCCACCGTTTCGAACGTAAGAAACATGAATTTATCAGTTTGAATAGTTGAAAACAGCTTTTTTCTATGTTTTTGCAAGTTTAAAACAGCAATTTTATCGTGATTTCACAAAATCCACCGTTTCGAACGTAAGAAACATGAATTTATCAGTTTGGATAGTTGAAAACAGCTTTTTTCTATGTTTTTGCAAGTTTAAAACAGCAATTTTATCGTCATTTCTCATAAATCGCCGTTTCGCACGAAAGAAACATGAATTTGTCAGTTTGAATAGTTCAAAACAGCGTTTTTCTATGTTTTTGCAAGTTTAAAACAGCAATTGTATCGTCATTTCTCATAAATCGCCGTTTCGCACGAAAGAAACATGAATTTGTCAGTTTGAATAGTTCAAAACAGCGTTTTTCTATGTTTTTTCAAGTATAAAACAGCAATTTTATCGTCATTTCTCATAAATCGCCAATTCACACGAAAGAAACATGAATTTGTCAGTTTAAATAGTTCAAAACAGCGTTTTTCTATGTCTTTGCAAGTTTAAAACAGCAATTTTAGCGTGATTTCACAAAAATCCACCGTTTCGAACGTAAGAAACATGAATTTATCAGTTTGAATAGTTGAAAACGGCTTTTTTCTATGTTTTTGCAAGTTTAAAACAGCAATTTTATCGTCATTTCTCATAAATCGCCGTTTCGCACGTAAGAAACATGAATTTGTCAGTTTGAATAGTTCAAAACAGCGTTTTTCTATGTTTTTGCAAGTTTAAAACAGCAATTTTATCGTCATTTCTCATAAATCGCCGTTTCGAACGAAAGAAACATGAATTTGTCAGTTTGAATAGTTCAAAACAGCGTTTTTCTATGTTTTTGCAAGTTTAAAACAGCAAATTTATCGTCATTTCTCATAAATCGCCGTTTCACACGAAAGAAACATGAATTTGTCAGTTTGAATAGTTCAAAACAGCGTTTTTCTATGTTTTTGCAATTTAAAACAGCAATTTTATCGTCATTTCTCATAAATCGCCGTTTCGCACGAAAGAAACATGAATTTGTCAGTTTGAATAGTTCAAAACAGCGTTTTTCTATGTTTTTGCAAGTTTAAAACAGCAATTTTATCGTCATTTCTCATAAATCGCCGTTTCGCACGGAAGAAACATGAATTTGTCAGTTTGAATAGTTGAAAACATCGTTTTTCAATGTTTTTGCAAGTTTAAAAAAGCAATTTTATCGTGATTTCACAAAAATCCACCGTTTCCAACGTAAGAAACATGAATTTATCAGTTTGAATAGTTGAAACCACCGTTTTTCTATGTTTTTGCAAGTTTAAAACAGCAATTTTATCGTGATTTCACAAAAATCCACCGTTTCGAACGTAAGAAACATGAATTTATCAGTTTGAATAGTTGAAAACGGCTTTTTTCTATGTTTTTGCAAGTTTAAAACAGCAATTTTATCGTCATTTCTCATAAATCGCCGTTTCGCACGAAAGAAACATGAAATTGTCAGTTTGAATAGTTCAAAACAGCGTTTTTCTATGTTTTTGCAAGTTTAAAACAGCAATTGTTTCGTCATTTCTCATAAATCGCCGTTTCGCACGAAAGAAACATGAATTTGTCAGTTTGAATAGTTCAAAACAGCGTTTTTCTATGTTTTTGCAAGTATAAAACAGCAATTTTATCGTCATTTCTCATAAATCGCCGTTTCACACGAAAGAAACATGAATTTGTCAGTTTGAATAGTTCAAAACAGCGTTTTTCTATGTTTTTGCAAGTTTAAAACAGCAATTTTATCGTGATTTCACAAAAATCCACCGTTTTGAATGTAAGAAACATGAATTTATCAATTTGAATAGTTAAAAACAGCGTTTTTCTATGTTTTTGCAAGTTTAAAACAGCAATTTTATCGTCATTTCTCATAAATCGCCGTTTCGAACGAAAGAAACATGAATTTGTCAGTTTGAATAGTTCAAAACAGCGTTTTTCTATGTTTTTGCAAGTTTAAAACAGCAATTTTATCGTCATTTCTTATAAATCGCCGTTTCGCACGAAAGAAACATGAATTTGTCAGTTTGAATAGTTCAAAACAGCGTTTTTCTATGTTTTTGCAGGTTTAAAACAGCAATTTTAGCGTCATTTCTCATAAATCGCCGTTTCGCACGAAAGAAACATGAATTTGTCAGTTTGAATAGTTCAAAACAGCGTTTTTCTATGTTTTTGCAATTTAAAACAGCAATTTTATCGTCATTTCTCATAAATCGCCGTTTCGCACGAAAGAAATATGAATTTGTCAGTTTGAATAGTTCAAAATAGCGTTTTTCTATGTTTTTGCAAGTTTAAAACAGCAATTTTATCGTCATTTCTCATAAATCGCCGTTTCACACGAAAGAAACATGAATTTGTCAGTTTAAATAGTTCAAAACAGCGTTTTTCTATGTTTTTGCAAGTTTAAAACAGCAATTTTATCGTCATTTCTCATAAACCGCCGTTTCGCACGAAAGAAACATGAATTTGTCAGTTTGAATAGTTCAAAACAGCGTTTTTCTATGTTTTTGCAAGTTTAAAACAGCAATTTCATCGTAATTTCTCATAAATCGCCGTTTCGCACGGAAGAAACATGAATTTGTCAGTTTGAATAGTTGAAAACATCGTTTTTCAATGTTTTTGCAAGTTTAAAAAAGCAATTTTATCGTGATTTCACAAAAATCCACCGTTTCCAACGTAAGAAACATGAATTTATCAGTTTGAATAGTTGAAACCACCGTTTTTCTATGTTTTTGCAAGTTTAAAACAGCAATTTTATCGTGATTTCACAAAAATCCACCGTTTCGAACGTAAGAAACATGAATTTATCAGTTTGAATAGTTGAAAACGGCTTTTTTCTATGTTTTTGCAAGTTTAAAACAGCAATTTTATCGTCATTTCTCATAAATCGCCGTTTCGCACGAAAGAAACATGAATTTGTCAGTTTGAATAGTTCAAAACAGCGTTTTTCTATGTTTTTGCAAGTTTAAAACAGCAATTTTATCGTCATTTCTCATAAATCGCCGTTTCGAACGAAAGAAACATGAATTTGTCAGTTTGAATAGTTCAAAACAGCGTTTTTCTATGTTTTTGCAAGTTTAAAACAGCAATTTTATCGTCATTTCTCATAAATCGCCGTTTCACACGAAAGAAACATGAATTTGTCAGTTTGAATAGTTCAAAACAGCGTTTTTCTATGTTTTTGCAATTTAAAACAGCAATTTTATCGTCATTTCTCATAAATCGCCGTTTCGCACGAAAGAAACATGAATTTGTCAGTTTGAATAGTTCAAAACAGCGTTTTTCTATGTTTTTGCAAGTTTAAAACAGCAATTTTATCGTCATTTCTCATAAATCGCCGTTTCACACGAAAGAAACATGAATTTGTCAGTTTAAATAGTTCAAAACAGCGTTTTTCTATGTTTTTGCAAGTTTAAAACAGCAATTTTATCGTCATTTCTCATAAATCGCCGTTTCGCACGAAAGAAACATGAATTTGTCAGTTTGAATAGTTCAAAACAGCGTTTTTCTATGTTTTTGCAAGTTTAAAACAGCAATTTTATCGTAATTTCTCATAAATCGCCGTTTCGCACAGAAGAAACATGAATTTGTCAGTTTGAATAGTTGAAAACATCGTTTTTCAATGTTTTTGCAAGTTTAAAAAAGCAATTTTACCGTGATTTCACAAAAATCCACCGTTTCCAACGTAAGAAACATGAATTTATCAGTTTGAATAGTTGAAACCACCGTTTTTCTATGTTTTTGCAAGTTTAAAACAGCAATTTTATCGTGATTTCACAAAAATCCACCGTTTCGAACGTAAGAAACATGAATTTATCAGTTTGAATAGTTGAAAACGGCTTTTTTCTATGTTTTTGCAAGTTTAAAACAGCAATTTTATCGTCATTTCTCTTAAATCGCCGTTTCGCACGAAAGAAACATGAATTTGTCAGTTTGAATAGTTCAAAACAGCGTTTTTCTATGTTTTTGCAAGTTTAAAACAGCAATTGTTTCGTCATTTCTCATAAATCGCCGTTTCGCACGAAAGAAACATGAATTTGTCAGTTTGAATAGTTCAAAACAGCGTTTTTCTATGTTTTTGCAAGTATAAAACAGCAATTTTATCGTCATTTCTCATAAATCGCCGTTTCACACGAAAGAAACATGAATTTGTCAGTTTGAATAGTTCAAAACAGCGTTTTTCTATGTTTTTGCAAGTTTAAAACAGCAATTTTATCGTGATTTCACAAAAATCCACCGTTTTGAATGTAAGAAACATGAATTTATCAATTTGAATAGTTAAAAACAGCGTTTTTCTATGTTTTTGCAAGTTTAAAACAGCAATTTTATCGTCATTTCTCATAAATCGCCGTTTCGAACGAAAGAAACATGAATTTGTCAGTTTGAATAGTTCAAAACAGCGTTTTTCTATGTTTTTGCAAGTTTAAAACAGCAATTTTATCGTCATTTCTTATAAATCGCCGTTTCGCACGAAAGAAACATGAATTTGTCAGTTTGAATAGTTCAAAACAGCGTTTTTCTATGTTTTTGCAGGTTTAAAACAGCAATTTTAGCGTCATTTCTCATAAATCGCCGTTTCGCACGAAAGAAACATGAATTTGTCAGTTTGAATAGTTCAAAACAGCGTTTTTCTATGTTTTTGCAATTTAAAACAGCAATTTTATCGTCATTTCTCATAAATCGCCGTTTCGCACGAAAGAAATATGAATTTGTCAGTTTGAATAGTTCAAAATAGCGTTTTTCTATGTTTTTGCAAGTTTAAAACAGCAATTTTATCGTCATTTCTCATAAATCGCCGTTTCACACGAAAGAAACATGAATTTGTCAGTTTAAATAGTTCAAAACAGCGTTTTTCTATGTTTTTGCAAGTTTAAAACAGCAATTTTATCGTCATTTCTCATAAACCGCCGTTTCGCACGAAAGAAACATGAATTTGTCAGTTTGAATAGTTCAAAACAGCGTTTTTCTATGTTTTTGCAAGTTTAAAACAGCAATTTCATCGTAATTTCTCATAAATCGCCGTTTCGCACGGAAGAAACATGAATTTGTCAGTTTGAATAGTTGAAAACATCGTTTTTCAATGTTTTTGCAAGTTTAAAAAAGCAATTTTATCGTGATTTCACAAAAATCCACCGTTTCCAACGTAAGAAACATGAATTTATCAGTTTGAATAGTTGAAACCACCGTTTTTCTATGTTTTTGCAAGTTTAAAACAGCAATTTTATCGTGATTTCACAAAAATCCACCGTTTCGAACGTAAGAAACATGAATTTATCAGTTTGAATAGTTGAAAACGGCTTTTTTCTATGTTTTTGCAAGTTTAAAACAGCAATTTTATCGTCATTTCTCATAAATCGCCGTTTCGCACGAAAGAAACATGAATTTGTCAGTTTGAATAGTTCAAAACAGCGTTTTTCTATGTTTTTGCAAGTTTAAAACAGCAATTTTATCGTCATTTCTCATAAATCGCCGTTTCGAACGAAAGAAACATGAATTTGTCAGTTTGAATAGTTCAAAACAGCGTTTTTCTATGTTTTTGCAAGTTTAAAACAGCAATTTTATCGTCATTTCTCATAAATCGCCGTTTCACACGAAAGAAACATGAATTTGTCAGTTTGAATAGTTCAAAACAGCGTTTTTCTATGTTTTTGCAATTTAAAACAGCAATTTTATCGTCATTTCTCATAAATCGCCGTTTCGCACGAAAGAAACATGAATTTGTCAGTTTGAATAGTTCAAAACAGCGTTTTTCTATGTTTTTGCAAGTTTAAAACAGCAATTTTATCGTCATTTCTCATAAATCGCCGTTTCACACGAAAGAAACATGAATTTGTCAGTTTAAATAGTTCAAAACAGCGTTTTTCTATGTTTTTGCAAGTTTAAAACAGCAATTTTATCGTCATTTCTCATAAATCGCCGTTTCGCACGAAAGAAACATGAATTTGTCAGTTTGAATAGTTCAAAACAGCGTTTTTCTATGTTTTTGCAAGTTTAAAACAGCAATTTTATCGTAATTTCTCATAAATCGCCGTTTCGCACAGAAGAAACATGAATTTGTCAGTTTGAATAGTTGAAAACATCGTTTTTCAATGTTTTTGCAAGTTTAAAAAAGCAATTTTACCGTGATTTCACAAAAATCCACCGTTTCCAACGTAAGAAACATGAATTTATCAGTTTGAATAGTTGAAACCACCGTTTTTCTATGTTTTTGCAAGTTTAAAACAGCAATTTTATCGTGATTTCACAAAAATCCACCGTTTCGAACGTAAGAAACATGAATTTATCAGTTTGAATAGTTGAAAACGGCTTTTTTCTATGTTTTTGCAAGTTTAAAACAGCAATTTTATCGTCATTTCTCTTAAATCGCCGTTTCGCACGAAAGAAACATGAATTTGTCAGTTTGAATAGTTCAAAACAGCGTTTTTCTATGTTTTTGCAAGTTTAAAACAGCAATTGTTTCGTCATTTCTCATAAATCGCCGTTTCGCACGAAAGAAACATGAATTTGTCAGTTTGAATAGTTCAAAACAGCGTTTTTCTATGTTTTTGCAAGTATAAAACAGCAATTTTATCGTCATTTCTCATAAATCGCCGTTTCACACGAAAGAAACATGAATTTGTCAGTTTGAATAGTTCAAAACAGCGTTTTTCTATGTTTTTGCAAGTTTAAAACAGCAATTTTATCGTGATTTTACAAAAATCCACCGTTTTGAACGTAAGAAACATGAATTTATCAATTTGAATAGTTAAAAACAGCGTTTTTCTATGTTTTTGCAAGTTTAAAACAGCAATTTTATCGTCATTTCTCATAAATCGCCGTTTCGAACGAAAGAAACATGAATTTGTCAGTTTGAATAGTTCAAAACAGCGTTTTTCTATGTTTTTGCAAGTTTAAAACAGCAATTTTATCGTCATTTCTTATAAATCGCCGTTTCGCACGAAAGAAACATGAATTTGTCAGTTTGAATAGTTCAAAACAGCGTTTTTCTATGTTTTTGCAAGTTTAAAACAGCAATTTTAGCGTCATTTCTCATAAATCGCCGTTTCGCACGAAAGAAACATGAATTTGTCAGTTTGAATAGTTCAAAACAGCGTTTTTCTATGTTTTTGCAATTTAAAACAGCAATTTTATCGTCATTTCTCATAAATCGCCGTTTCGCACGAAAGAAATATGAATTTGTCAGTTTGAATAGTTCAAAACAGCGTTTTTCTATGTTTTTGCAAGTTTAAAACAGCAATTTTATCGTCATTTCTCATAAATCGCCGTTTCACACGAAAGAAACATGAATTTGTCAGTTTAAATAGTTCAAAACAGCGTTTTTCTATGTTTTTGCAAGTTTAAAACAGCAATTTTATCGTCATTTCTCATAAATCGCCGTTTCGCACGAAAGAAACATGAATTTGTCAGTTTGAATAGTTCAAAACAGCGTTTTTCTATGTTTTTGCAAGTTTAAAACAGCAATTTCATCGTAATTTCTCATAAATCGCCGTTTCGCACGGAAGAAACATGAATTTGTCAGTTTGAATTGTTGAAAACATCGTTTTTCAATGTTTTTGCAAGTTTAAAAAAGCAATTTTATCGTGATTTCACAAAAATCCACCGTTTCCAACGTAAGAAACATGAATTTATCAGTTTGAATAGTTGAAACCACCGTTTTTCTATGTTTTTGCAAGTTTAAAACAGCAATTTTATCGTGATTTCACAAAAATCCACCGTTTCGAACGTAAGAAACATGAATTTATCAGTTTGAATAGTTGAAAACGGCTTTTTTCTATGTTTTTGCAAGTTTAAAACAGCAATTTTATCGTCATTTCTCATAAATCGCCGTTTCGCACGAAAGAAACATGAATTTGTCAGTTTGAATAGTTCAAAACAGCGTTTTTCTATGTTTTTGCAAGTTTAAAACAGCAATTTTATCGTCATTTCTCATAAATCGCCGTTTCGAACGAAAGAAACATGAATTTGTCAGTTTGAATAGTTCAAAACAGCGTTTTTCTATGTTTTTGCAAGTTTAAAACAGCAATTTTATCGTCATTTCTCATAAATCGCCGTTTCACACGAAAGAAACATGAATTTGTCAGTTTGAATAGTTCAAAACAGCGTTTTTCTATGTTTTTGCAATTTAAAACAGCAATTTTATCGTCATTTCTCATAAATCGCCGTTTCGCACGAAAGAAACATGAATTTGTCAGTTTGAATAGTTCAAAACAGCGTTTTTCTATGTTTTTGCAAGTTTAAAACAGCAATTTTATCGTCATTTCTCATAAATCGCCGTTTCACACGAAAGAAACATGAATTTGTCAGTTTAAATAGTTCAAAACAGCGTTTTTCTATGTTTTTGCAAGTTTAAAACAGCAATTTTATCGTCATTTCTCATAAATCGCCGTTTCGCACGAAAGAAACATGAATTTGTCAGTTTGAATAGTTCAAAACAGCGTTTTTCTATGTTTTTACAAGTTTAAAACAGCAATTTTATCGTAATTTCTCATAAATCGCCGTTTCGCACGGAAGAAACATGAATTTGTCAGTTTGAATAGTTGAAAACATCGTTTTTCAATGTTTTTGCAAGTTTAAAAAAGCAATTTTACCGTGATTTCACAAAAATCCACCGTTTCCAACGTAAGAAACATGAATTTATCAGTTTGAATAGTTGAAACCACCGTTTTTCTATGTTTTTGCAAGTTTAAAACAGCAATTTTATCGTGATTTCACAAAAATCCACCGTTTCGAACGTAAGAAACATGAATTTATCAGTTTGAATAGTTGAAAACGGCTTTTTTCTATGTTTTTGCAAGTTTAAAACAGCAATTTTATCGTCATTTCTCATAAATCGCCGTTTCGCACGAAAGAAACATGAATTTGTCAGTTTGAATAGTTCAAAACAGCGTTTTTCTATGTTTTTGCAAGTTTAAAACAGCAATTGTTTCGTCATTTCTCATAAATCGCCGTTTCGCACGAAAGAAACATGAATTTGTCAGTTTGAATAGTTCAAAACAGCGTTTTTCTATGTTTTTGCAAGTATAAAACAGCAATTTTATCGTCATTTCTCATAAATCGCCGTTTCACACGAAAGAAACATGAATTTGTCAGTTTGAATAGTTCAAAACAGCGTTTTTCTATGTTTTTGCAAGTTTAAAACAGCAATTTTATCGTGATTTCACAAAAATCCACCGTTTTGAACGTAAGAAACATGAATTTATCAATTTGAATAGTTAAAAACAGCGTTTTTCTATGTTTTTGCAAGCTTAAAACAGCAATTTTATCGTCATTTCTCATAAATCGCCGTTTCGAACGAAAGAAACATCAATTTGTCAGTTTGAATAGTTCAAAACAGCGTTTTTCTATGTTTTTGCAAGTTTAAAACAGCAATTTTATCGTCATTTCTCATAAATCGCCGTTTCACACGAAAGAAACATGAATTTGTCAGTTTGAATAGTTCAAAACAGCGTTTTTCTATGTTTTTGCAATTTAAAACAGCAATTTTATCGTCATTTCTCATAAATCGCCGTTTCGCACGAAAGAAACATGAATTTGTCAGTTTGAATAGTTCAAAACAGCGTTTTTCTATGTTTTTGCAAGTTTAAAACAGCAATTTTATCGTCATTTCTTATAAATCGCCGTTTCGCACGAAAGAAACATGAATTTGTCAGTTTAAATAGTTCAAAACAGCGTTTTTCTATGTTTTTACAAGTTTAAAACAGCAATTTTATCGTAATTTCTCATAAATCGCCGTTTCGCACGGAAGAAACATGAATTTGTCAGTTTGAATAGTTGAAAACATCGTTTTTCAATGTTTTTGCAAGTTTAAAAAAGCAATTTTACCGTGATTTCACAAAAATCCACCGTTTCCAACGTAAGAAACATGAATTTATCAGTTTGAATAGTTGAAACCACCGTTTTTCTATGTTTTTGCAAGTTTAAAACAGCAATTTTATCGTGATTTCACAAAAATCCACCGTTTCGAACGTAAGAAACATGAATTTATCAGTTTGAATAGTTGAAAACGGCTTTTTTCTATGTTTTTGCAAGTTTAAAACAGCAATTTTATCGTCATTTCTCATAAATCGCCGTTTCGCACGAAAGAAACATGAATTTGTCAGTTTGAATAGTTCAAAACAGCGTTTTTCTATGTTTTTGCAAGTTTAAAACAGCAATTGTTTCGTCATTTCTCATAAATCGCCGTTTCGCACGAAAGAAACATGAATTTGTCAGTTTGAATAGTTCAAAACAGCGTTTTTCTATGTTTTTGCAAGTATAAAACAGCAATTTTATCGTCATTTCTCATAAATCGCCGTTTCACACGAAAGAAACATGAATTTGTCAGTTTGAATAGTTCAAAACAGCGTTTTTCTATGTTTTTGCAAGTTTAAAACAGCAATTTTATCGTGATTTCACAAAAATCCACCGTTTTGAACGTAAGAAACATGAATTTATCAATTTGAATAGTTAAAAACAGCGTTTTTCTATGTTTTTGCAAGCTTAAAACAGCAATTTTATCGTCATTTCTCATAAATCGCCGTTTCGAACGAAAGAAACATCAATTTGTCAGTTTGAATAGTTCAAAACAGCGTTTTTCTATGTTTTTGCAAGTTTAAAACAGCAATTTTATCGTCATTTCTCATAAATCGCCGTTTCACACGAAAGAAACATGAATTTGTCAGTTTGAATAGTTCAAAACAGCGTTTTTCTATGTTTTTGCAATTTAAAACAGCAATTTTATCGTCATTTCTCATAAATCGCCGTTTCGCACGAAAGAAACATGAATTTGTCAGTTTGAATAGTTCAAAACAGCGTTTTTCTATGTTTTTGCAAGTTTAAAACAGCAATTTTATCGTCATTTCTTATAAATCGCCGTTTCGCACGAAAGAAACATGAATTTGTCAGTTTGAATAGTTCAAAACAGCGTTTTTCTATGTTTTTGCAAGTTTAAAACAGCAATTTTATTGTCATTTCTCATAAATCGCCGTTTCGCACGAAAGAAACATGAATTTGTCAGTTTAAATAGTTCAAAACAGCGTTTTTCTATGTTTTTGCAAGTTTAAAACAGCAATTTTATCGTCATTTCTCATAAATCGCCGTTTCACACGAAAGAAACATGAATTTGTCAGTTTGAATTGTTCAAAACAGCGTTTTTCTATGTTTTTGCTAGTTTAAAACAGCAATTTTATCGTAATTTCTCATAAATCGCCGTTTCGCACGGAAGAAACATGAATTTGTCAGGTTGAATAGTTGAAAACATCGTTTTTCAATGTTTTTGCAAGTTTAAAAAAGCACTTTTATCGTGATTTCACAAAAATTTACCGTTTCCAACGTAAGAAACATGAATTTATCAGTTTGAATAGTTGAAAACACCGTTTTTCTATGTTTTTGCAAGTTTAAAACAGCATTTTATCGTGATTTCACAAAAATCCACCGTTTCGAACGTAAGAAACATGAATTTATCAGTTTGAATAGTTGAAAACAGCTTTTTTCTATGTTTTTGCAAGTTTAAAACAGCAATTTTATCGTGATTTCACAAAATCCACCGTTTCCAACGTAAGAAACATGAATTTATCAGTTTGAGTAGTTGAAAACACCGTTTTTCTATGTTTTTGCAAGTTTAAAACAGCAATTTTATCGTGATTTCACAAAAATCCACCGTTTCGAACGTAAGAAACATGAATTTATCAGTTTGGATAGTTGAAAACAGCTTTTTTCTATGTTTTTGCAAGTTTAAAACAGCAATTTTATCGTCATTTCTCATAAATCGCCGTTTCGCACGAAAGAAACATGAATTTGTCAGTTTGAATAGTTCAAAACAGCGTTTTTCTATGTTTTTGCAAGTTTAAAACAGCAATTGTATCGTCATTTCTCATAAATCGCCGTTTCGCACGAAAGAAACATGAATTTGTCAGTTTGAATAGTTCAAAACAGCGTTTTTCTATGTTTTTTCAAGTATAAAACAGCAATTTTATCGTCATTTCTCATAAATCGCCGTTTCACACGAAAGAAACATGAATTTGTCAGTTTAAATAGTTCAAAACAGCGTTTTTCTATGTCTCTGCAAGTTTAAAACAGCAATTTTAGCGTGATTTCACAAAAATCCACCGTTTCGAACGTAAGAAACATGAATTTATCAGTTTGAATAGTTAAAAACAGCGTTTTTCTATGTTTTTGCAAGTTTAAAACAGCAATTTTATCGTCATTTCTCATAAATCGCCGTTTCACACGAAAGAAACATGAATTTGTCAGTTTGAATAGTTCAAAACAGCGTTTTTCTATGTTTTTGCAATTTAAAACAGCAATTTTATCGTCATTTCTCATAAATCGCCGTTTCGCACGAAAGAAACATGAATTTGTCAGTTTGAATAGTTCAAAACAGCGTTTTTCTATGTTTTTGCAAGTTTAAAACAGCAATTTTATCGTCATTTCTTATAAATCGCCGTTTCGCACGAAAGAAATATGAATTTGTCAGTTTGAATATTTCAAAACAGCGTTTTTCTATGTTTTTGCAAGTTTAAAACAGCAATTTTATCGTCATTTCTCATAAATCGCCGTTTCGCACGAAAGAAACATGAATTTGTCAGTTTGAATAGTTCAAAACAGCGTTTTTCTATGTTTTTGCAAGTTTAAAACAGCAATTTTATCGTCATTTCTCATAAATCGCCGTTTCACACGAAAGAAACATGAATTTGTCAGTTTGAATTGTTCAAAACAGCGTTTTTCTATGTTTTTGCAAGTTTAAAACAGCAATTTTATCGTAATTTCTCATAAATCGCCGTTTCGCACGGAAGAAACATGAATTTGTAAGTTTGAATAGTTGAAAACATCGTTTTTCAATGTTTTTGCAAGTTTAAAAAAGCTATTTTATCGTGATTTCACAAAAATCCACCGTTTCCAACGTAAGAAACATGAATTTATCAGTTTGAATAGTTGAAAACACCGTTTTTCTATATTTTTGCAAGTTTAAAACAGCAATTTTATCGTGATTTCACAAAAATCCACCGTTTCGAACGTAAGAAACATGAATTTATCAGTTTGAATAGTTGAAAACAGCTTCTTTCTATGTTTTTGCAAGTTTAAAACAGCAATTTTATCGTCATTTCACATAAATCGCCGTTTCGCACGAAAGAAACAAGAATTTGTCAGTTTGAATAGTTCAAAACAGCGTTTTTCCATGTTTTTGCAAGTTTAAAACAGCAATTGTATCGTCATTTCTCATAAATCGCCGTTTCGCACGAAAGAAACATGAATTAGTCAGTTTGAATAGTTCAAAACAGCGTTTTTCTATGTTTTTGCAAGTATAAAACAGCAATTTTATCGTCATTTCTCATAAATCGCCGTTTCACACCAAAGAAACATGAATTTGTCAGTTTGAATAGTTCAAAACAGCGTTTTTCTATGTTTTTGCAAGTTTAAAACAGCAATTTTATCGGGATTTCACAAAAATCCACCGTTTCGAACGTAAGAAACATGAATTTATCAGTTTGAATAGTTAAAAACAGCGTTTTTCTATGTTTTTGCAAGTTTAAAACAGCAATTTTATCGTCATTTCTCATAAATCGCCGTTTCGAACAAAAGAAACATGAATTTGTCAGTTTGAATAGTTCAAAACAGCGTTTTTCTATGTTTTTGCAAGTTTAAAACAGCAATTTTATCGTCATTTCTCATAAATCGCCGTTTCACACGAAAGAAACATGAATTTGTCAGTTTGAATAGTTCAAAACAGCGTTTTTTTATGTTTTTGCAATTTAAAACAGCAATTTTATCGTCATTTCTCATAAATCGCCGTTTCGCACGAAAGAAACATGAATTTGTCAGTTTGAATAGTTCAAAACAGCGTTTTTCTATGTTTTTGCAAGTTTAAAACAGCAATTTTATCGTCATTTCTCATAAATCGCCGTTTCACACGAAAGAAACATGAATTTGTCAGTTTGAATAGTTCAAAACAGCGTTTTTCTATGTTTTTGCAATTTAAAACAGCAATTTTATCGTCATTTCTCATAAATCGCCGTTTCGCACGAAAGAAACATGAATTTGTCAGTTTGAATAGTTCAAAACAGCGTTTTTCTATGTTTTTGCAAGTTTAAAACAGCAATTTTATCGTCATTTCTTATAAATCGTCGTTTCGCACGAAAGAAACATGAATTTGTCAGTTTGAATAGTTCAAAACAGCGTTTTTCTATGTTTTTGCAAGTTTAAAACAGCAATTTTATCGTAATTTCTCATAAATCGCCATTTCGCACGGAAGAAACATAAATTTGTCAGTTTGAATAGTTGAAAACATCGTTTTTCAATGTTTTTGCAAGTTTAAAAAAGCAATTTTATCGTGATTTCACAAAAATCCACCGTTTCCAACGTAAGAAACATGAATTTATCAGTTTGAATAGTTGAAAACACCGTTTTTATATGTTTTTGCAAGTTTAAAACAGCAATTTTATCGTGATTTCACAAAAATCCATCGTTTCGAACGTAAGAAACATGAATTTATCAGTTTGAATAGTTGAAAACAGCTTTTTTCTATGTTTTTGCAAGTTTAAAACAGCAATTTTATCGTGATTTCACAAAAATCCACCGTTTCGAACGTAAGAAACATGAATTTATCAGTTTGAATAGTTAAAAACAGCGTTTTTCTATGTTTTTGCAAGTTTAAAACAGCAATTTTATCGTCATTTCTCATAAATCGCCGTTTCGAACGAAAGAAACATGAATTTGTCAGTTTGAATAGTTCAAAACAGCGTTTTTCTATGTTTTTGCAAGTTTAAAACAGCAATTTTATCGTCATTTCTCATAAATCGCCGTTTCACACGAAAGAAACATGAATTTGTCAGTTTGAATAGTTCAAAACAGCGTTTTTCTATGTTTTTGCAATTTAAAACAGCAATTTTATCGTCATTTCTCATAAATCGCCGTTTCGCACGAAAGAAACATGAATTTGTCAGTTTGAATAGTTCAAAACAGCGTTTTTCTATGTTTTTGCAAGTTTAAAACAGCAATTTTATCGTCATTTCTCATAAATCGCCGTTTCACACGAAAGAAACATGAATTTGTCAGTTTAAATAGTTCAAAACAGCGTTTTTCTATGTTTTTGCAAGTTTAAAACAGCAATTTTATCGTCATTTCTCATAAATCGCCGTTTCGCACGAAAGAAACATGAATTTGTCAGTTTGAATAGTTCAAAACAGCGTTTTTCTATGTTTTTGCAAGTTTAAAACAGCAATTTTATCGTAATTTCTCATAAATCGCCGTTTCGCACGGAAGAAACATGAATTTGTCAGTTTGAATAGTTGAAAACATCGTTTTTCAATGTTTTTGCAAGTTTAAAAAAGCAATTTTATCGTGATTTCACAAAAATCCAGCGTTTCCAACGTAAGAAACATGAATTTATCAGTTTGAATAGTTGAAACCACCGTTTTTCTATGTTTTTGCAAGTTTAAAACAGCAATTTTATCGTGATTTCACAAAAATCCACCGTTTCGAACGTAAGAAACATGAATTTATCAGTTTGAATAGTTGAAAACGGCTTTTTTCTATGTTTTTGCAAGTTTAAAACAGCAATTTTATCGTCATTTCTCATAAATCGCCGTTTCGCACGAAAGAAACATGAATTTGTCAGTTTAAATAGTTCAAAACAGCGTTTTTCTATGTTTTTGCAAGTTTAAAACAGCAATTTTATCGTCATTTCTCATAAATCGCCGTTTCGCACGAAAGAAACATGAATTTGTCAGTTTGAATAGTTCAAAACAGCGTTTTTCTATGTTTTTGCAAGTTTAAAACAGCAATTTTATCGTAATTTCTCATAAATCGCCGTTTCGCACGGAAGAAACATGAATTTGTCAGTTTGAATAGTTGAAAACATCGTTTTTCAATGTTTTTGCAAGTTTAAAAAAGCAATTTTATCGTGATTTCACAAAAATCCACCGTTTCCAACGTAAGAAACATGAATTTATCAGTTTGAATAGTTGAAACCACCGTTTTTCTATGTTTTTGCAAGTTTAAAACAGCAATTTTATCGTGATTTCACAAAAATCCACCGTTTCGAACGTAAGAAACATGAATTTATCAGTTTGAATAGTTGAAAACGGCTTTTTTCTATGTTTTTGCAAGTTTAAAACAGCAATTTTATCGTCATTTCTCATAAATCGCCGTTTCGCACGAAAGAAACATGAATTTGTCAGTTTGAATAGTTCAAAACAGCGTTTTTCTATGTTTTTGCAAGTTTAAAACAGCAATTGTTTCGTCATTTCTCATAAATCGCCGTTTCGCACGAAAGAAACATGAATTTGTCAGTTTGAATAGTTCAAAACAGCGTTTTTCTATGTTTTTGCAAGTATAAAACAGCAATTTTATCGTCATTTCTCATAAATCGCCGTTTCACACGAAAGAAACATGAATTTGTCAGTTTGAATAGTTCAAAACAGCGTTTTTCTATGTTTTTGCAAGTTTAAAACAGCAATTTTATCGTGATTTCACAAAAATCCACCGTTTTGAACGTAAGAAACATGAATTTATCAATTTGAATAGTTAAAAACAGCGTTTTTCTATGTTTTTGCAAGTTTAAAACAGCAATTTTATCGTCATTTCTCATAAATCGCCGTTTCGAACGAAAGAAACATGAATTTGTCAGTTTGAATAGTTCAAAACAGCGTTTTTCTATGTTTTTGCAAGTTTAAAACAGCAATTTTATCGTCATTTCTCATAATTCGCCGTTTCACACGAAAGAAACATGAATTTGTCAGTTTGAATAGTTCAAAACAGCGTTTTTCTATGTTTTTGCAATTTAAAACAGCAATTGTATCGTCATTTCTCATAAATCGCCGTTTCGCACGGAAGAAACATGAATTTGTCAGTTTGAATAGTTGAAAACATCGTTTTTCAATGTTTTTGCAAGTTTAAAAAAGCAATTTTATCGTGATTTCACAAAAATCCACCGTTTCCAACGTAAGAAACATGAATTTATCAGTTTGAATAGTTGAAAACACCGTTTTTCTATGTTTTTGCAAGTTTAAAACAGCAATTTTATCGTGATTTCACAAAAATCCACCGTTTCGAACGTAAGAAACATGAATTTATCAGTTTGAATAGTTGAAAACAGCTTTTTTCTATGTTTTTGCAAGTTTAAAACAGCAATTTTATCGTGATTTCACAAAATCCACCGTTTCCAACGTAAGAAACATGAATTTATCAGTTTGAGTAGTTGAAAACACCGTTTTTCTATGTTTTTGCAATTTAAAACAGCAATTTTATCGTCATTTCTCATAAATCGCCGTTTCGCACGAAAGAAACATGAATTTGTCAGTTTGAATAGTTCAAAACAGCGTTTTTCTATGTTTTTGCAAGTTTAAAACAGCAATTTTATCGTCATTTCTCATAAATCGCCGTTTCACACGAAAGAAATATGAATTTGTCAGTTTAAATAGTTCAAAACAGCGTTTTTCTATGTTTTTGCAAGTTTAAAACAGCAATTTTATCGTCATTTCTCATAAATCGCCGTTTCGCACGAAAGAAACATGAATTTGTCAGTTTGAATAGTTCAAAACAGCGTTTTTCTATGTTTTTGCAAGTTTAAAACAGCAATTTTATCGTCATTTCTCATAAATCGCCGTTTCGCACGGAAGAAACATGAATTTGTCAGTTTGAATAGTTGAAAACATCGTTTTTCAATGTTTTTGCAAGTTTAAAAAAGCAATTTTATCGTGATTTCACAAAAATCCAGCGTTTCCAACGTAAGAAACATGAATTTATCAGTTTGAATAGTTGAAACCACCGTTTTTCTATGTTTTTGCAAGTTTAAAACAGCAATATAATCGTGATTTCACAGAAATCCACCGTTTCGAACGTAAGAAACATGAATTTATCAGTTTGAATAGTTGAAAACGGCTTTTTTTCTATGTTTTTGCAAGTTTAAAACAGCAATTTTATCGTCATTTCTCATAAATCGCCGTTTCGCACGAAAGAAACATGAATTTGTCAGTTTAAATAGTTCAAAACAGCGTTTTTCTATGTTTTTGCAAGTTTAAAACAGCAATTTTATCGTCATTTCTCATAAATCGCCGTTTCGCACGAAAGAAACATGAATTTGTCAGTTTGAATAGTTCAAAACAGCGTTTTTTCTATGTTTTTGCAAGTTTAAAACAGCAATTTTATCGTAATTTCTCATAAATCGCCGTTTCGCACGGAAGAAACATGAATTTGTCAGTTTGAATAGTTGAAAACATCGTTTTTCAATGTTTTTGCAAGTTTAAAAAAGCAATTTTATCGTGATTTCACAAAAATCCACCGTTTCCAACGTAAGAAACATGAATTTATCAGTTTGAATAGTTGAAACCACCGTTTTTCTATGTTTTTGCAAGTTTAAAACAGCAATTTTATCGTGATTTCACAAAAATCCACCGTTTCGAACGTAAGAAACATGAATTTATCAGTTTGAATAGTTGAAAACGGCTTTTTTCTATGTTTTTGCAAGTTTAAAACAGCAATTTTATCGTCATTTCTCATAAATCGCCGTTTCGCACGAAAGAAACATGAATTTGTCAGTTTGAATAGTTCAAAACAGCGTTTTTCTATGTTTTTGCAAGTTTAAAACAGCAATTGTTTCGTCATTTCTCATAAATCGCCGTTTCGCACGAAAGAAACATGAATTTGTCAGTTTGAATAGTTCAAAACAGCGTTTTTCTATGTTTTTGCAAGTATAAAACAGCAATTTTATCGTCATTTCTCATAAATCGCCGTTTCACACTAAAGAAACATGAATTTGTCAGTTTAAATAGTTCAAAACAGCGTTTTTCTATGTCTTTGCAAGTTTAAAACAGCAATTTTAGCGTGATTTCACAAAAATCCACCGTTTCGAACGTAAGAAACATGAATTTATCAGTTTGAATAGTTAAAAACAGCGTTTTTCTATGTTTTTGCAAGTTTAAAACAGCAATTTTATCGTCATTTCTCATAAATCGCCGTTTCACACGAAAGAAACATGAATTTGTCAGTTTGAATAGTTCAAAACAGCGTTTTTCTATGTTTTTGCAATTTAAAACAGCAATTTTATCGTCATTTCTCATAAATCGCCGTTTCGCACGAAAGAAACATGAATTTGTCAGTTTGAATAGTTCAAAACAGCGTTTTTCTATGTTTTTGCAAGTTTAAAACAGCAATTTAATCGTCATTTCTTATAAATCGCCGTTTCGCACGAAAGAAACATGAATTTGTCAGTTTGAATAGTTCAAAACAGCGTTTTTCTATGTTTTTGCAAGTTTAAAACAGCAATTTTATCGTCATTTCTCATAAATCGCCGTTTCGCACGAAAGAAACATGAATTTGTCAGTTTGAATAGTTCAAAACAGCGTTTTTCTATGTTTTTGCAAGTTTAAAACAGCAATTTTATCGTCATTTCTCATAAATCGCCGTTTCACACGAAAGAAACATGAATTTGTCAGTTTGAATTGTTCAAAACAGCGTTTTTCTATGTTTTTGCAAGTTTAAAACAGCAATTTTATCGTAATTTCTCATAAA
This sequence comes from Poecilus cupreus, assembly GCA_963942605.1. Classification (NCBI taxonomy): domain Eukaryota; kingdom Metazoa; phylum Arthropoda; class Insecta; order Coleoptera; family Carabidae; genus Poecilus; species Poecilus cupreus. Next base: position 69,749 of record CAWWDY010000960.1, read on the forward strand.
TCGCCGTTTCGCACGGAAGAAACATGAATTTGTAAGTTTGAATAGTTGAAAACATCGTTTTTCAATGTTTTTGCAAGTTTAAAAAAGCTATTTTATCGTGATTTCACAAAAATCCACCGTTTCCAACGTAAGAAACATGAATTTATCAGTTTGAATAGTTGAAAACACCGTTTTTCTATATTTTTGCAAGTTTAAAACAGCAATTTTATCGTGATTTCACAAAAATCCACCGTTTCGAACGTAAGAAACATGAATTTATCAGTTTGAATAGTTGAAAACAGCTTTTTTCTATGTTTTTGCAAGTTTAAAACAGCAATTTTATCGTCATTTCACATAAATCGCCGTTTCGCACGAAAGAAACATGAATTTGTCAGTTTGAATAGTTCAAAACAGCGTTTTTCCATGTTTTTGCAAGTTTAAAACAGCAATTGTATCGTCATTTCTCATAAATCGCCGTTTCGCACGAAAGAAACATAAATTTGTCAGTTTGAATAGTTCAAAACAGCGTTTTTCTATGTTTTTGCAAGTATAAAACAGCAATTTTATCGTCATTTCTCATAAATCGCCGTTTCACACGAAAGAAACATGAATTTGTCAGTTTGAATAGTTCAAAACAGCGTTTTTTCTATGTTTTTGCAAGTTTAAAACAGCAATTTTATCGTGATTTCACAAAAATCCACCGTTTCGAACGTAAGAAACATGAATTTATCAGTTTGAATAGTTAAAAACAGCGTTTTTCTATGTTTTTGCAAGTTTAAAACAGCAATTTTATCGTCATTTCTCATAAATCGCCGTTTCGAACGAAAGAAACATGAATTTATCAGTTTGAATAGTTCAAAACAGCGTTTTTCTATGTTTTTGCAAGTTTAAAACAGCAATTTTATCGTCATTTCTCATAAATCGCCGTTTCACACGAAAGAAACATGAATTTGTCAGTTTGAATAGTTCAAAACAGCGTTTTTCTATGTTTTTGCAATTTAAAACAGCAATTTTATCGTCATTTCTCATAAATCGCCGTTTCGCACGAAAGAAACATGAATTTGTCAGTTTGAATAGTTCAAAACAGCGTTTTTCTATGTTTTTGCAAGTTTAAAACAGCAATTTTATCGTCATTTCTCATAAATCGCCGTTTCACACGAAAGAAACATGAATTTGTCAGTTTGAATAGTTCAAAACAGCGTTTTTCTATGTTTTTGCAATTTAAAACAGCAATTTTATCGTCATTTCTCATAAATCGCCGTTTCGCACGAAAGAAACATGAATTTGTCAGTTTAAATAGTTCAAAACAGCGTTTTTCTATGTTTTTGCAAGTTTAAAACAGCAATTTTATCGTCATTTCTTATAAATCGCCGTTTCGCACGAAAGAAACATGAATTTGTCAGTTTGAATAGTTCAAAACAGCGTTTTTCTATGTTTTTGCAAGTTTAAAACAGCAATTTTATCGTCATTTCTCATAAATCGCCGTTTCGCACGAAAGAAACATGAATTTGTCAGTTTGAATAGTTCAAAACAGCGTTTTTCTATGTTTTTGCAAGTTTAAAACAGCAATTTTATCGTCATTTCTCATAAATCGCCGTTTCACACGAAAGAAACATGAATTTTTCAGTTTGAATTGTTCAAAACAGCGTTTTTCTATGTTTTTGCAAGTTTAAAACAGCAATTTTATCGTGATTTCACATAAATCCACCGTTTCGAACGTAAGAAACATGAATTTATCAGTTTGAATAGTTGAAAACAACTTTTTTCTATGTTTATGCAAGTTTAAAACAGCAATTTTATCGTCATTTCTCATAAATCGCCGTTTTGCACGTAAGAAACATGAATTTGTCAGTTTGAATAGTTCAAAACAGCGTTTTTCTATGTTTTTGCAAGTTTAAAACAGCAATTGTATCGTCATTTCTCATAAATCGCCGTTTCACACGAAAGAAACATGAATTTGTCAGTTTGAATAGTTGAAAACAGCTTTTTTCTATGTTTTTGCAAGTTTAAAACAGCAATTTTATCGTGATTTCACAAAATCCACCGTTTCCAACGTAAGAAACATGAATTTATCAGTTTGAGTAGTTGAAAACACCGTTTTTCTATGTTTTTGCAATTTAAAACAGCAATTTTATCGTCATTTCTCATAAATCGCCGTTTCGCACGAAAGAAACATGAATTTGTCAGTTTGAATAGTTCAAAACAGCGTTTTTCTATGTTTTTGCAAGTTTAAAACAGCAATTTTATCGTCATTTCTCATAAATCGCCGTTTCACACGAAAGAAATATGAATTTGTCAGTTTAAATAGTTCAAAACAGCGTTTTTCTATGTTTTTGCAAGTTTAAAACAGCAATTTTATCGTCATTTCTCATAAATCGCCGTTTCGCACGAAAGAAACATGAATTTGTCAGTTTGAATAGTTCAAAACAGCGTTTTTCTATGTTTTTGCAAGTTTAAAACAGCAATTTTATCGTAATTTCTTATAAATCGCCGTTTCGCACGGAAGAAACATGAATTTGTCAGTTTGAATAGTTGAAAACATCGTTTTTCAATGTTTTTGCAAGTTTAAAAAAGCAATTTTATCGTGATTTCACAAAAATCCAGCGTTTCCAACGTAAGAAACATGAATTTATCAGTTTGAATAGTTGAAACCACCGTTTTTCTATGTTTTTGCAAGTTTAAAACAGCAATTTTATCGTGATTTCACAGAAATCCACCGTTTCGAACGTAAGAAACATGAATTTATCAGTTTGAATAGTTGAAAACGGCTTTTTTCTATGTTTTTGCAAGTTTAAAACAGCAATTTTATCGTCATTTCTCATAAATCGCCGTTTCGCACGAAAGAAACATGAATTTGTCAGTTTAAATAGTTCAAAACAGCGTTTTTCTATGTTTTTGCAAGTTTAAAACAGCAATTTTATCGTCATTTCTCATAAATCGCCGTTTCGCACGAAAGAAACATGAATTTGTCAGTTTGAATAGTTCAAAACAGCGTTTTTCTATGTTTTAGCAAGTTTAAAACAGCAATTTTATCGTAATTTCTCATAAATCGCCGTTTCGCACGGAAGAAACATGAATTTGTCAGTTTGAATAGTTGAAAACATCGTTTTTCAATGTTTTTGCAAGTTTAAAAAAGCAATTTTATCGTGATTTCACAAAAATCCACCGTTTCCAACGTAAGAAACATGAATTTATCAGTTTGAATAGTTGAAACCACCGTTTTTCTATGTTTTTGCAAGTTTAAAACAGCAATTTTATCGTGATTTCACAAAAATCCACCGTTTCGAACGTAAGAAACATGAATTTATCAGTTTGAATAGTTGAAAACGGCTTTTTTCTATGTTTTTGCAAGTTTAAAACAGCAATTTTATCGTCATTTCTCATAAATCGCCGTTTGGCACGAAAGAAACATGAATTTGTCAGTTTGAATAGTTCAAAACAGCGTTTTTCTATGTTTTTGCAAGTTTAAAACAGCAATTGTTTCGTCATTTCTCATAAATCGCCGTTTCGCACGAAAGAAACATGAATTTGTCAGTTTGAATAGTTCAAAACAGCGTTTTTTTATGTTTTTGCAAGTATAAAACAGCAATTTTATCGTCATTTCTCATAAATCGCCGTTTCACACTAAAGAAACATGAATTTGTCAGTTTAAATAGTTCAAAACAGCGTTTTTCTATGTCTTTGCAAGTTTAAAACAGCAATTTTAGCGTGATTTCACAAAAATCCACCGTTTCGAACGTAAGAAACATGAATTTATCAGTTTGAATAGTTAAAAACAGCGTTTTTCTATGTTTTTGCAAGTTTAAAACAGCAATTTTATCGTCATTTCTCATAAATCGCCGTTTCACACGAAAGAAACATGAATTTGTCAGTTTGAATAGTTCAAAACAGCGTTTTTCTATGTTTTTGCAATTTAAAACAGCAATTTTATCGTCATTTCTCATAAATCGCCGTTTCGCACGAAAGAAACATGAATTTGTCAGTTTGAATAGTTCAAAACAGCGTTTTTCTATGTTTTTGCAAGTTTAAAACAGCAATTTTATCGTCATTTCTTATAAATCGCCGTTTCGCACGAAAGAAACATGAATTTGTCAGTTTGAATAGTTCAAAACAGCGTTTTTCTATGTTTTTGCAAGTTTAAAACAGCAATTTTATCGTCATTTCTCATAAATCGCCGTTTCGCACGAAAGAAACATGAATTTGTCAGTTTGAATAGTTCAAAACAGCGTTTTTCTATGTTTTTGCAAGTTTAAAACAGCAATTTTATCGTCATTTCTCATAAATCGCCGTTTCACACGAAAGAAACATGAATTTGTCAGTTTGAATTGTTCAAAACAGCGTTTTTCTATGTTTTTGCAAGTTTAAAACAGCAATTTTATCGTAATTTCTCATAAATCGCCGTTTCGCACGGAAGAAACATGAATTTGTAAGTTTGAATAGTTGAAAACATCGTTTTTCAATGTTTTTGCAAGTTTAAAAAAGCTATTTTATCGTGATTTCACAAAAATCCACCGTTTCCAACGTAAGAAACATGAATTTATCAGTTTGAATAGTTGAAAACACCGTTTTTCTATATTTTTGCAAGTTTAAAACAGCAATTTTATCGTGATTTCACAAAAATCCACCGTTTCGAACGTAAGAAACATGAATTTATCAGTTTGAATAGTTGAAAACAGCTTTTTTCTATGTTTTTGCAAGTTTAAAACAGCAATTTTATCGTCATTTCACATAAATCGCCGTTTCGCACGAAAGAAACATGAATTTGTCAGTTTGAATAGTTCAAAACAGCGTTTTTCCATGTTTTTGCAAGTTTAAAACAGCAATTGTATCGTCATTTCTTATAAATCGCCATTTCGCACGAAAGAAACATAAATTTGTCAGTTTGAATAGTTCAAAACAGCGTTTTTCTATGTTTTTGCAAGTATAAAACAGCAATTTTATCGTCATTTCTCATAAATCGCCGTTTCACACGAAAGAAACATGAATTTGTCAGTTTGAATAGTTCAAAACAGCGTTTTTCTATGTTTTTGCAAGTTTAAAACAGCAATTTTATCGTGATTTCACAAAAATCCACCGTTTCGAACGTAAGAAACATGAATTTATCAGTTTGAATAGTTAAAAACAGCGTTTTTCTATGTTTTTGCAAGTTTAAAACAGCAATTTTATCGTCATTTCTCATAAATCGCCGTTTCGAACGAAAGAAACATGAATTTATCAGTTTGAATAGTTCAAAACAGCGTTTTTCTATGTTTTTGCAAGTTTAAAACAGCAATTTTATCGTCATTTCTCATAAATCGCCGTTTCACACGAAAGAAACATGAATTTGTCAGTTTGAATAGTTCAAAACAGCGTTTTTCTATGTTTTTGCAATTTAAAACAGCAATTTTATCGTCATTTCTCATAAATCGCCGTTTCGCACGAAAGAAACATGAATTTGTCAGTTTGAATAGTTCAAAACAGCGTTTTTCTATGTTTTTGCAAGTTTAAAACAGCAATTTTATCGTCATTTCTCATAAATCGCCGTTTCACACGAAAGAAACATGAATTTGTCAGTTTGAATAGTTCAAAACAGCGTTTTTCTATGTTTTTGCAATTTAAAACAGCAATTTTATCGTCATTTCTCATAAATCGCCGTTTCGCACGAAAGAAACATGAATTTGTCAGTTTAAATAGTTCAAAACAGCGTTTTTCTATGTTTTTGCAAGTTTAAAACAGCAATTTTATCGTCATTTCTTATAAATCGCCGTTTCGCACGAAAGAAACATGAATTTGTCAGTTTGAATAGTTCAAAACAGCGTTTTTCTATGTTTTTGCAAGTTTAAAACAGCAATTTTATCGTCATTTCTCATAAATCGCCGTTTCGCACGAAAGAAACATGAATTTGTCAGTTTGAATAGTTCAAAACAGCGTTTTTCTATGTTTTTGCAAGTTTAAAACAGCAATTTTATCGTCATTTCTCATAAATCGCCGTTTCACACGAAAGAAACATGAATTTGTCAGTTTGAATTGTTCAAAACAGCGTTTTTCTATGTTTTTGCAAGTTTAAAACAGCAATTTTATCGTGATTACACAAAAATCCACCGTTTCGAACGTAAGAAACATGAATTTATCAGTTTGAATAGTTGAAAACAACTTTTTTCTATGTTTTTGCAAGTTTAAAACAGCAATTTTATCGTCATTTCTCATAAATCGCCGTTTTGCACGTAAGAAACATGAATTTGTCAGTTTGAATAGTTCAAAACAGCGTTTTTCTATGTTTTTGCAAGTTTAAAACAGCAATTGTATCGTCATTTCTCATAAATCGCCGTTTCACACGAAAGAAACATGAATTTGTCAGTTTGAATAGTTCAAAACAGCGTTTTTCTATGTTTTTTCAAGTATAAAACAGCAATTTTATCGTCATTTCTCATAAATCGCCGTTTCACACGAAAGAAACATGAATTTGTCAGTTTAAATAGTTCAAAACAGCTTTTTTCTATGTTTTTGCAAGTTTAAAACAGCAATTTTAGCGTGATTTCACAAAAATCCACGTTTCGAACGTAAGAAACATGAATTTATCAGTTTGAATAGTTAAAAACAGCGTTTTTCTATGTTTTTGCAAGTTTAAAACAGCAATTTTATCGTCATTTCTCATAAATCGCCGTTTCACACGAAAGAAACATGAATTTGTCAGTTTGAATAGTTCAAAACAGCGTTTTTATATGTTTTTGCAATTTAAAACAGCAATTTTATCGTCATTTCTCATAAATCGCCGTTTCGCACGAAAGAAACATGAATTTGTCAGTTTGAATAGTTCAAAACAGCGTTTTTCTATGTTTTTGCAAGTTTAAAACAGCAATTTTATCGTCATTTCTTATAAATCGCCGTTTCGCACAAAAGAAACATGAATTTGTCAGTTTGAATAGTTCAAAACAGCGTTTTTCTATGTTTTTGCAAGTTTAAAACAGCAATTTTATCGTCATTTTTCATAAATCGCCGTTTCACACGAAAGAATCATGAATTTGTCAGTTTGAATAGTTCAAAACAGCGTTTTTCTATGTTTTTGCAAGTTTAAAACAGCAATTTTATCGTCATTTCTCATAAATCGCCGTTTCGCTCGAAAGAACATGAATTTGTCAGTTTGAATAGTTCAAAACAGCGTTTTTCTATGTTTTTGCAAGTTTAAAACAGCAATTTTATCGTAATTTCTCATAAATCGCCGTTTCGCACGGAAGAAACATGAATTTGTCAGTTTGAATAGTTGAAAACATCGTTTTTCAATGTTTTTGCAAGTTTAAAAAAGCAATTTTATCGTGATTTCACAAAAATCCACCGTTTCCAACGTAAGAAACATGAATTTATCAGTTTGAATAGTTGAAACCACCGTTTTTCTATGTTTTTGCAAGTTTAAAACAGCAATTTTATCGTGATTTCACAAAAATCCACCGTTTCGAACGTAAGAAACATGAATTTATCAGTTTGAATAGATGAAAACAGCTTTTTTCTATGTTTTTGCAAGTTTAAAACAGCAATTTTATCGTCATTTCTCATAAATCGCCGTTTCGCACAAAAGAAACATGAATTTGTCAGTTTGAATAGTTCAAAACAGCGTTTTTCTATGTTTTTGCAAGTTTAAAACAGCAATTGTATCGTCATTTCTCATAAATCGCCGTTTCGCACAAAAGAAACATGAATTTGTCAGTTTGAATAGTTCAAAACAGCGTTTTTCTATGTTTTTGCAAGTATAAAACAGCAATTTTATCGTCATTTCTCATAAATCGCCGTTTCACACGAAGAAACATGAATTTGTCAGTTTGAATAGTTCAAAACAGCGTTTTTCTATGTTTTTGCAAGTATAAAACATCAATTTTATCGTCATTTCTCATAAATCGCCGTTTCACACGAAAGAAACATGAATTTGTCAGTTTGAATAGTTCAAAACAGCGTTTTTCTATGTTTTTGCAAGTTTTAAAACAGCAATTTTATCGTGATTTCACAAAAATCCACCGTTTCGAACGTAAGAAACATGAATTTATCAGTTTGAATAGTTAAAAACAGCGTTTTTCTATGTGTTTGCAAGTTTAAAACAGCAATTTTATCGTCATTTCTCATAAATCGCCGTTTCGAACGAAAGAAACATGAATTTGTCAGTTTGAATAGTTCAAAACAGCGTTTTTCTATGTTTTTGCAAGTTTAAAACAGCAATTTTATCGTCATTGCTCATAAATCGCCGTTTCACACGAAAGAAACATGAATTTGTCAGTTTGAATAGTTCAAAACAGCGTTTTTCTATGTTTTTGCAATTTAAAACAGCAATTTTATCGGCATTTCTCATAAATCGCCGTTTCGCAAGAAAGAAACATGAATTTGTCAGTTTGAATAGTTCAAAACAGCGTTTTTCTATGTTTTTGCAAGTTTAAAACAGCAATTGTATCGTCATTTCTCGTAAATCGCCGTTTCGCACGAAAGAAACATGAATTTGTCAGTTTGAATAGTTCAAACAGCGTTTTTCTATGTTTTTGCAAGTATAAAACAGCAATTTTATTGTCATTTCTCATAAATCGCCGTTTCACACGAAAGAAACATGAATTTGTCAGTTTAAATAGTTCAAACAGCTTTTTTCTATGTTTTTGCAAGTTTAAAACAGCAATTTTAGCGTGATTTCACAAAAATCCACCGTTTTGAACGTAAGAAACATGAATTTATCAGTTTGAATAGTTAAAAACAGCGTTTTTCTATGTTTTTGCAAGTTTAAAACAGCAATTTTATCGTCATTTCTCATAAATCGCCGTTTCACACGAAAGAAACATGAATTTGTCAGTTTGAATAGTTCAAAACAGCGTTTTTTTATGTTTTTTGCAATTTAAAACAGCAATTTTATCGTCATTTCTCATAAATCGCCGTTTCGCACGAAAGAAACATAAATTTGTCAGTTTGAATAGTTCAAAACAGCGTTTTTCTATGTTTTTGCAAGTTTAAAACAGCAATTTATCGTCATTTCTTATAAATCGCCGTTTCGCACAAAAGAAACATGAATTTGTCAGTTTGAATAGTTCAAAACAGCGTTTTTCTATGTTTTTGCAAGTTTAAAACAGCAATTTTATCGTCATTTCTCATAAATCGCCGTTTCACACGAAAGAATCATGAATTTGTCAGTTTGAATAGTTCAAAACAGCGTTTTTCTATGTTTTTGCAAGTTTAAAACAGCAATTTTATCGTCATTTCTCATAAATCGCCGTTTCACACGAAAGAAACATGAATTTGTCAGTTTGAATTGTTCAAAACAGCGTTTTTATATGTTTTTGCAAGTTTAAAACAGCAATTTTATCGTAATTTCTCATAAATCGCCGTTTCGCACGGAAGAAACATGAATTTGTAAGTTTGAATAGTTGAAAACATCGTTTTCAATGTTTTTGCAAGTTTAAAAAAGCTATTTTATCGTGATTTCACAAAAATCCACCGTTTCCAACGTAAGAAACATGAATTTATCAGTTTGAATAGTTGAAAACACCGTTTTTCTATGTTTTTGCAAGTTTAAAACAGCAATTTTATCGTGATTTCACAAAAATCCACCGTTTAGAACGTAAGAAACATGAATTTATCAGTTTGAATAGTTAAAAACAGCGTTTTTCTATGTTTTTGCAAGTTTAAAACAGCAATTTTATCGTCATTTCTCATAAATCGCCGTTTCGAACGAAAGAAACATGAATTTGTCAGTTTGAATAGTTCAAAACAGCGTTTTTCTATGTTTTTGCAAGTTTAAAACAGCAATTTAATCGTCATTTCTCATAAATCGCCGTTTCACACGAAAGAAACATGAATTTGTCAGTTTGAATAGTTCAAAACAGCGTTTTTCTATGTTTTTGCAA
>CAWWDY010000961.1:0-83359 GCA_963942605.1 Poecilus cupreus
CTTGCAAAAACATACAAAATGCTGTTTTCAAGTATTTAAACTGTCATATTCATGTTTCTGTCGTGTATAATGGCTAATGTTGGTGAAATCAAGATAAAATTGCTGTTTTAAGCATGCAAAAGCATACAAAACACCGTTTTTTACGTATACAAACTATCATATTCATGTTCATGTCGTGTATAATGGCTTATGTTTGCAAAATCAAGATAAAATAGCTGTTTTCAGCTTGCAAAAACATAAAAAATGCTGTTTTCAAGTATTTAAACTGTCATATTCATGTTTCTGTCGTGTATAATGGCTAATGTTGGTGAAATAAAGATAAAATTGCTGTTTTAAGCATGCAAAAGCATACAAAACACCGTTTTAAAGTATACAAACTATCATATTCATGTATATGTCGTGTGTAATGGCTTATGTTTGCAAAATCAATATAAAATAGCTGTTTTCAGCTTACAAAAACATAAAAAATGCTGTTTTCAAGTATTTAAACTGTCATATTCATGTTTCTGTAGTGTATAATGGCTAATGTTTGTGAAATCAAGATAAAATTGCTGTTTTAAGCATGCAAAAGCATACAAAACACGGTTTTTAAGTATACAAACTGTCATATTCATGTATATGTCGTGTGTAATGGCTTATGTTTGCAAAATCAAGATAAAATAGCTGTTTTCAGCTTGTAAAAACATACAAAATGCTGTTTTCAAGTATTTAAACTGTCATATTTATGTTTCTGTCGTGTATAATGGCTAATGTTGGTGAAATCAAGATAAAATTGCTGTTTTAAGCATGCAAAAGCATAAAAAACACCGTTTTTATGTATATAAACTGTCAAATTCATGTATATGTCGTGCGTAATGGCTTATGTTTGCAAAATCAAGATTAAATAGCTGTTTTCAGCTTGCAAAAACATTCAGAATGCTGTTTTCAAGTTTTTAAACTGTCATATTCATGTTCCTTTCATGTATAATGACTAATGTTGGTAAAATCAAAATAAAATAGCTGTTTTAGGCATGCAAAAGCATACAAAACACCGTTTTTACGTATACAAACTGTCATATTCATGTATATGTCGTGTGTAATGGCTTATGTTTGCAAAATTAGGATAAAATGCTGTTTTCAAGTATTTAAACTGTCATATTCATGTTTCTGTCGTGTATAATGGCAAATGTTGGTGAAATCAAGATAAAATTGCTGCTTTAAGCATACAAAAGCATATAAAACACCTTTTTTATGTATACAAACTGTCATATTCATGTATATGTCGTGTGTAATGGCTTATGTTTGCAAAATCAAGATAAAATAGCTGTTTTCAGCTTGCAAAAACATACAAAATGCTGTTTTCAAGTATTTAAACTGTCATATTCATGTTTCTGTCGTGTATAACGGCTAATGTTGGAGAAATCAAGATAAAATTGCTGTTTTAAGCATGCAAAAGCATACAAAACACCGTTTTTACGTATACAAACTATCATATTCATGTTCATGTCGTGTGTAATGGTTTATGTTTGCAAAATCAAGATAAAATAGCTGTTTTCAGCTTGCAAAAACATACAAAATGCTGTTTTCAAGTATTTAAACTGTCATATTCATGTTTCTCTCGTGTATAATGGCTAATGTTGGTGAAATCAAGATAAAATTAATGTTTTAAGCATGCAAAAGCATACAAAACACCGTTTTTAAGTATACAAACTGTCATATTCATGTATATGTCGTGTATAATGGCTTATGTTTGCAAAATCAAGATAAAATAGCTGTTTTCAGCTTGCAAAAACATACAAAATGCTGTTTTCAAGTATTTAAACTGTCATATTCATGTTTCTGTCGTGTATAATGTCTAATGTTGGTGAAATCAAGATAAAATTGCAGTTTTAAGCATGCAAAAGCATACAAAACACCGTTTTTAAGTATACAAACTGTCATATTCATGTATATGTCGTGTGTAAAGGCTTATTTTTACAAAATCAAGATAAAATAGCTGTTTTCAGCTTGCAAAAACAAACAAAAGGCTGTTTTCAAGTATTTAAACTGTCATATTTATGTTTCTGTCGTGTATAATGGCTAATGTTGGTGAAATCAAGATAAAATTGCTGTTTTAAGCATGCAAAAGCATACAAAACACGGTTTTTAAGTATACAAACTGTCATATTCATGTATATGTCGTGTGTAATGGCTTATGTTTGCAAAATCATGATAAAATAGCTGTTTTCAGCTTGTAAAAACATACAAAATGCTGTTTTCAAGTATTTAAACTGTCATATTTATGTTTCTGTCGTGTATAATGGCTAATGTTGGTGAAATCAAGATAAAATTGCTGTTTTAAGCATGCAAAAGCATAAAAAACACCGTTTTTATGTATATAAACTGTCAAATTCATGTATATGTCGTGCGTAATGGCTTATGTTTGCAAAATCAAGATTAAATAGCTGTTTTCAGCTTGCAAAAACATTCAGAATGCTGTTTTCAAGTTTTTAAACTGTCATATTCATGTTCCTTTCATGTATAATGACTAATGTTGGTAAAATCAAAATAAAATAGCTGTTTTAGGCATGCAAAAGCATACAAAACACCGTTTTTACGTATACAAACTGTCATATTCATGTATATGTCGTGTGTAATGGCTTATGTTTGCAAAATTAGGATAAAATGCTGTTTTCAAGTATTTAAACTGTCATATTCATGTTTCTGTCGTGTATAATGGCAAATGTTGGTGAAATCAAGATAAAATTGCTGCTTTAAGCATACAAAAGCATATAAAACACCTTTTTTATGTATACAAACTGTCATATTCATGTATATGTCGTGTGTAATGGCTTATGTTTGCAAAATCAAGATAAAATAGCTGTTTTCAGCTTGCAAAAACATACAAAATGCTGTTTTCAAGTATTTAAACTGTCATATTCATGTTTCTGTCGTGTATAACGGCTAATGTTGGAGAAATCAAGATAAAATTGCTGTTTTAAGCATGCAAAAGCATACAAAACACCGTTTTTACGTATACAAACTATCATATTCATGTTCATGTCGTGTGTAATGGTTTATGTTTGCAAAATCAAGATAAAATAGCTGTTTTCAGCTTGCAAAAACATACAAAATGCTGTTTTCAAGTATTTAAACTGTCATATTCATGTTTCTCTCGTGTATAATGGCTAATGTTGGTGAAATCAAGATAAAATTAATGTTTTAAGCATGCAAAAGCATACAAAACACCGTTTTTAAGTATACAAACTGTCATATTCATGTATATGTCGTGTATAATGGCTTATGTTTGCAAAATCAAGATAAAATAGCTGTTTTCAGCTTGCAAAAACATACAAAATGCTGTTTTCAAGTATTTAAACTGTCATATTCATGTTTCTGTCGTGTATAATGTCTAATGTTGGTGAAATCAAGATAAAATTGCAGTTTTAAGCATGCAAAAGCATACAAAACACCGTTTTTAAGTATACAAACTGTCATATTCATGTATATGTCGTGTGTAAAGGCTTATTTTTACAAAATCAAGATAAAATAGCTGTTTTCAGCTTGCAAAAACAAACAAAAGGCTGTTTTCAAGTATTTAAACTGTCATATTTATGTTTCTGTCGTGTATAATGGCTAATGTTGGTGAAATCAAGATAAAATTGCTGTTTTAAGCATGCAAAAGCATACAAAACACGGTTTTTAAGTATACAAACTGTCATATTCATGTATATGTCGTGTGTAATGGCTTATGTTTGCAAAATCATGATAAAATAGCTGTTTTCAGCTTGTAAAAACATACAAAATTCTGTTTTCAAGTATTTAAACTGTCATATTCATGTTTCTGTCGTGTATAATGGCTAATGTTGGTGAAATCTAGATAAAATTGCTGTTTTAAGCATGCAAAAGCATACAAAACACCGTTTTTATGTATATAAACTGTCATATTCATGTATATGTCGTGTGTAATGGCTTATGTTTGCAAAATCAAGATAAAATAGCTGTTTTCAGCTTGCGAAAACATACAAAAGCTGTTTTCAAGTATTTAAAATGTCATATTCATGTTTCTGTCGCGTATAATGGCTAATGTTGGTGAATTCAAGATAAAATTGCTGTTTTAAGCATGCAAAAGCATACAAAATACGGTTTTAAGTATACAAACTGTAATATTCATGTATATGTCGTGTGTAATGGCTTATGTTTGCAAAATCAAGATAAAATAGCTGTTTTCAGCTTGCAAAAACATACAAAATGCTGTTTTCAAGTATTAAAACTATCATATTCGTATTTCTGTCGTGTATAATGGCTAATGTTGGTGAAATCAAGATAAAATTGCTGTTTTAAGCATGCAAAAGCATACAAAACAACGTTTTTAAGTATACAAACTATCATATTCATGTATATGTCGTTTGTAATGGCTTATGTTTGCAAAATCAAGATAAAATAGCTGTTTTCAGCATGCAAAAACATACAAAATGCTGTTTTCAAGTATTTAAACTGTCATATTCATGTTTCTGTCGTGTATAATGGCTAATGTTGGTGAAATCAAGATAAAATTGCTGTTTTAAGCATGCAAAAGCATACAAAACACCGTTTTTAAGTATACAAACTGTCATAATTATGTATATGTCGTGTGTAATGGCTTATGTTTGCAAAATCAAGATAAAATAGCTGTTTTCAGCTTGCAAAAACATACAAAATGCTGTTTTCAAGTATTTAAACTGTCATATTCATGTTTCTGTCGTGTATAATGGCTAATGTTGGTGAAATCAAGATAAAATTGCTGTTTTAAGCATGCAAAAGAATACAAAACACCGTTTTTAAGTATACAAACTGTCATATTCATGTATATGTCGTGTGTAATGGCTTATGTTTGCAAAATCAAGATTAAATAGCTGTTTTCAGCTTCCAAAAACATACAAAATGCTGTTTTCAAGTATTTAAACTGTCATATTCATGTTTCTGTCGTGTATAATGGCTAATGTTGGTGAAATCAAGATAAAATTGCAGTTTTAAGCATGCAAAAGCATACAAAACACCGTTTTTAAGTATACAAACTGTCATATTCATGTATATGTCGTGTGTAATGGCTTATTTTTGCAAAATCAAGATAAAATAGCTGTTTTCAGCTTGCAAAAATAAACAAAAGGCTGTTTTCAAGTATTTTAACTGTCATATTCATGTTTCTGTCGTGTATAATGGCTAATGTTGGTGAAATCAAGATAAAATTGCTGTTTTAAGCATGCAAAAGCATACAAAACACGGTTTTTAAGTATACAAACTGTCATATTCATGTATATGTCGTGTGTAATGGCTTATGTTTGCAAAATCAAGATTAAATAGCTGTTTTCAGCTTCCAAAAACATACAAAATGCTGTTTTCAAGTATTTAAACTGTCATATTCATGTTTCTGTCGTGTATAATGGCTAATGTTGGTGAAACCAAGATAAAATTGAAGTTTTAAGCATGCAAAAGCATGCAAAACACCGTTTTTAAGTATACAAACTGTCATATTCATGTACATGTCGTGTGTAATGGCTTATGTTTGCAAAATCAAGATAAAATAGCTGTTTTCAGCTTGCAAAAACATACAAAATGCTGTTTTCAAGTATTTAAACTGTCATATTTATGTTTCTGTCGTGTATAATGTCTAATGTTGGTGAAATCAAGATAAAATTGCAGTTTTAAGCATGCAAAAGCATACAAAACACCGTTTTTAAGTATACAAACTGTCATATTCATGTATATGTCGTGTGTAAAGGCTTATTTTTACAAAATCAAGATAAAATAGCTGTTTTCAGCTTGCAAAAACAAACAAAAGGCTGTTTTCAAGTATTTAAACTGTCATATTCATGTTTCTGTCGTGTATAATGGCTAATGTTGGTGAAATCAAGATAAAATTGCTGTTTTAAGCATGCAAAAGCATACAAAACACCGTTTTTATGTATATAAACTGTCATATTCATGTATATGTCGTGTGTAATGGCTTATGTTTGCAAAATCAAGATAAAATAGCTGTTTTCAGCTTGCGAAAACATACAAAAGCTGTTTTCAAGTATTTAAAATGTCATATTCATGTTTCTGTCGCGTATAATGGCTAATGTTGGTGAATTCAAGATAAAATTGCTGTTTTAAGCATGCAAAAGCATACAAAATACGGTTTTAAGTATACAAACTGTAATATTCATGTATATGTCGTGTGTAATGGCTTATGTTTGCAAAATCAAGATAAAATAGCTGTTTTCAGCTTGCAAAAACATACAAAATGCTGTTTTCAAGTATTAAAACTATCATATTCGTGTTTCTGTCGTGTATAATGGCTAATGTTGGTGAAATCAAGATAAAATTGCTGTTTTAAGCATGCAAAAGCATACAAAACACCGTTTTTAAGTATACAAACTGTCATAATTATGTATATGTCGTGTGTAATGGCTTATGTTTGCAAAATCAAGATAAAATAGCTGTTTTCAGCTTGCAAAAACATACAAAATGCTGTTTTCAAGTATTTAAACTGTCATATTCATGTTTCTGTCGTGTATAATGGCTAATGTTGGTGAAATCAAGATAAAATTGCTGTTTTAAGCATGCAAAAGAATACAAAACACCGTTTTTAAGTATACAAACTGTCATATTCATGTATATGTCGTGTGTAATGGCTTATGTTTGCAAAATCAAGATTAAATAGCTGTTTTCAGCTTCCAAAAACATACAAAATGCTGTTTTCAAGTATTTAAACTGTCATATTCATGTTTCTGTCGTGTATAATGGCTAATGTTGGTGAAATCAAGATAAAATTGCAGTTTTAAGCATGCAAAAGCATACAAAACACCGTTTTTAAGTATACAAACTGTCATATTCATGTATATGTCGTGTGTAATGGCTTATTTTTGCAAAATCAAGATAAAATAGCTGTTTTCAGCTTGCAAAAATAAACAAAAGGCTGTTTTCAAGTATTTAAACTGTCATATTCATGTTTCTGTCGTGTATAATGGCTAATGTTGGTGAAATCAAGATAAAATTGCTGTTTTAAGCATGCAAAAGCATACAAAACACGGTTTTTAAGTATACAAACTGTCATATTCATGTATATGTCGTGTGTAATGGCTTATGTTTGCAAAATCAAGATTAAATAGCTGTTTTCAGCTTCCAAAAACATACAAAATGCTGTTTTCAAGTATTTAAACTGTCATATTCATGTTTCTGTCGTGTATAATGGCTAATGTTGGTGAAACCAAGATAAAATTGAAGTTTTAAGCATGCAAAAGCATGCAAAACACCGTTTTTAAGTATACAAACTGTCATATTCATGTACATGTCGTGTGTAATGGCTTATGTTTGCAAAATCAAGATAAAATAGCTGTTTTCAGCTTGCAAAAACATACAAAATGCTGTTTTCAAGTATTTAAACTGTCATATTTATGTTTCTGTCGTGTATAATGTCTAATGTTGGTGAAATCAAGATAAAATTGCAGTTTTAAGCATGCAAAAGCATACAAAACACCGTTTTTAAGTATACAAACTGTCATATTCATGTATATGTCGTGTGTAAAGGCTTATTTTTACAAAATCAAGATAAAATAGCTGTTTTCAGCTTGCAAAAACAAACAAAAGGCTGTTTTCAAGTATTTAAACTGTCATATTTATGTTTCTGTCGTGTATAATGGCTAATGTTGGTGAAATCAAGATAAAATTGCTGTTTTAAGCATGCAAAAGCATACAAAACACGGTTTTTAAGTATACAAACTGTCATATTCATGTATATGTCGTGTGTAATGGCTTATGTTTGCAAAATCATGATAAAATAGCTGTTTTCAGCTTGTAAAAACATACAAAATTCTGTTTTCAAGTATTTAAACTGTCATATTCATGTTTCTGTCGTGTATAATGGCTAATGTTGGTGAAATCAAGATAAAATTGCTGTTTTAAGCATGCAAAAGCATACAAAACACCGTTTTTATGTATATAAACTGTCATATTCATGTATATGTCGTGTGTAATGGCTTATGTTTGCAAAATCAAGATAAAATAGCTGTTTTCAGCTTGCAAAAACATACAAAAGCTGTTTTCAAGTATTTAAAATGTCATATTCATGTTTCTGTCGCGTATAATGGCTAATGTTGGTGAATTCAAGATAAAATTGCTGTTATAAGCATGCAAAAGCATACAAAACACGGTTTTAAGTATACAAACTGTAATATTCATGTATATGTCGTGTGTAATGGCTTATGTTTGCAAAATCAAGATAAAATAGCTGTTTTCAGCTTGCAAAAACATACAAAATGCTGTTTTCAAGTATTTAAACTGTCATATTCGTGTTTCTGTCGTGTATAATGGCTAATGTTGGTGAAATCAAGATAAAATTGCTGTTTTAAGCATGCAAAAGCATACAAAACAACGTTTTTAAGTATACAAACTATCATATTCATGTATATGTCGTTTGTAATGGCTTATGTTTGCAAAATGAAGATAAAATAGCTGTTTTCAGCATGCAAAAACATACAAAATGCTGTTTTCAAGTATTTAAACTGTCATATTCATGTTTCTGTCGTGTATAATGGCTAATGTTGGTGAAATCAAGATAAAATTGCTGTTTTAAGCATGCAAAAGCATGCAAAACACCGTTTTTAAGTATACAAACTGTCATATTCATGTACATGTCGTGTGTAATGGCTTATGTTTGCAAAATCAAGATAAAATAGCTGTTTTCAGCTTGCAAAAACATACAAAATGCTGTTTTCAAGTATTTAAACTGTCATATTCATGTTTCTGTCCTGTATAATGGCTAATGTTGGTGAAATCAAGATAAAATTGCTGTTTTAAGCATGCAAAAGCATACAAAACACCGTTTTTATGTATATAAACTGTCATATTCATGTATATGTCGTGTGTAATGGCTTATGTTTGCAAAATCAAGATTAAATAGCTGTTTTCAGCTTCCAAAAACATACAAAATGCTGTTTTCAAGTATTTAAACTGTCATATTCATGTTTCTGCCGTGTATAATGGCTAATGTTGGTGAAACCAAGATAAAATTGCAGTTTTAAGCATGCAAAAGCATGCAAAACACCGTTTTTAAGTATACAAACTGTCATATTCATGTACATGTCGTGTGTAATGGCTTATGTTTGCAAAATCAAGATAAAATAGCTGTTTTCAGCTTGCAAAAACATACAAAATGCTGTTTTCAAGTATTTAAACTGTCATTTTCGTGTTTCTGTCGTGTATAATGGCTAATGTTGGTGAAATCAAGATAAAATTGCTGTTTTAAGTATGAAAAAGCATACAAAACACCGTTTTTAAGTATACAAACTATCATATTCATGTATATGTCGTTTGAAATGGCTTATGTTTGCAAAATCAAGATAAAATAGCTGTTTTCAGCATGCAAAAACATACAAAATGCTGTTTTCAAGTATTTAAACTGTCATATTCATGTTTCTGTCGTGTATAATGGCTAATGTTGGTGAAATCAAGATAAAATTGCTGTTTTAAGCATGCAAAAGCATACAAAACACCGTTTTTAAGTATACAAACTGTCATAATTATGTATATGTCGTGTGTAATGGCTGATGTTTGCAAAATCAAGATAAAATAGCTGTTTTCAGCTTGCAAAAACATACAAAATGCTGTTTTCAAGTATTTAAACTGTCATATTCATGTTTCTGTCGTGTATAATGGCTAATGTTGGTGAAATCAAGATAAAATTGCTGTTTTAAGCATGCAAAAGAATACAAAACACCGTTTTTAAGTATACAAACTGTCATATTCATGTATATGTCGTGTGTAATGGCTTATGTTTGCAAAATCAAGATTAAATAGCTGTTTTCAGCTTCCAAAAACATACAAAATGGTGTTTTTAAGTATTTAAACTGTCATATTCATGTTTCTGTCGTGTATAATGGCTAATGTTGGTGAAATCAAGATAAAATTGCTGTTTTAAGCATGCAAAAGCATACAAAACACCGTTTTTATGTATATAAACTGTCATATTCATGTATATGTCGTGTGTAATGGCTTATGTTTGCAAAATCATGATAAAATAGCTGTTTTCAGCTTGCAAAAACATACAAAATGCTGTTTTCAAGTATTTAAAGTGTCATATTCATGTTTCTGTCGTGTATAATGGCTAATGTAGGTGAAATCAAGATAAAATTGCTGTTTTAAGCATGCAAAAGCATACAAAACACCGGTTTTAAGTATACAAACTATCATATTCAAGTATATGTCGTGTGTAATGGGTTATGTTTGCAAAATCAAGATAAAATAGCTGTTTTCAGCTTGCAAAAACATACAAAATGCTGTTTTCAAGTATTTAAAATGTCATATTCATGTTTCTGTCGCGTATAATGGCTAATGTTGGTGAATTCAAGATAAAATTGCTGTTTTAAGCATGCAAAAGCATACAAAACACGGTTTTAAGTATACAAACTGTAATATTCATGTATATTGTTACACTTTACCTGGGTAGAAGCGCACAAACAAATCCTCGGCTAGTGATGGACAATGCGGTTGAAGTGTTGATGGGTCCGGTTCTATTAGAGAAGGAAGAAAGGAAGGAAGAGAGAAAATGGGCGCCACCAAATTGAAAACAAATACGACATACAAATATAAATTTGGTATATATTCTAGGCGAAAGTTTAGACAGGTTGTACAAATAATACAAATTGAAGTAAACCAAATCTGACTTGAACTTACTCTAGTTTGGCCGAAGCAACTAAGGTGTGGAATGTTTACAATATGATTTCCGACGCTGATAGCTAGCTGAGTTCTTCTGCGAGGAACGTCAGGGTTAGCGGAGCGGTCTAACAAAGCCGGCGGCGTTGCGATGTCAGAGAACTGACCTCGTGTCCCTGGAAGGATGGTGCGTTGATGTGCCCAGGTAAAAGATGGCCTATTGAACCAATTCGCAGTACTTCTTGGGCTGTACGACTTCCGAGAACGGGCCAGGACGACTATAGCTGTAGCCGCTCTTGTGGCTGAGTTAAGTGGTTCAGGTGTCCGCAGTGTCAAACCAAGCTCTACGCTGCCCTGTACGCTCTCGCCTAGAGTCCCTGCGTCGGCGTAACAGCTAGAGAACAAAAAAACAAGCGACAGAAAACCAAACCACCAAAATAATATAAAAATACAAGAGTAGTTAAAAGCAGATGGCAAATTACAAAAATCGTTACAATATTTTACTAATATCAAAAAGTTATACAAATCAAACTGAATTTACGCTGAGCGATAGGATAGGAAAGGAAAGAAAAGAAGTTAGTAAAAGTGATGCGATGGATGATGTTAGAAAAGTGCGCTGACGAACTATGATGTACAAAAAAATAATCGAATGATTATTTACTTTAACAAGTCAGTAAGATCTGAAACTGAATGCGTCAACCCTACGTGAAGTTACTCAAATAACCAAACTCTCAAGACGTAGGCTGAACAACAACTTAAAAATAATATCACAAAGTTCAAGATTACCTACAAAAAAATTATCAGTTTCAGAAATACAAAAATGGCTACAAAGAGCAAATAATAACTTGAATAAAGCCGAAGGTACTGGTTCAGGAGATCGTCGCGTCTGCACAGGCACTCTCACAGTCTCTCACTATCAAACGGGGTGAGAAGGGAAAGGGGAATAGGAAACTCGAGTTATTTAAATATTATGATTATGCAGAATTACTAGCAAGTGATAAATTTCAAAAAATTGTATGTCATCAACAAAAAATGGGATACAAACGCACTGCGGCGTGTTCCACAAATCCTTAACCTAAGTTTATGCAGAGTTACGTATAAAATGCGAAACTTCAAAAATTGATCGTGGAGTGGCCTCAGCTCACAACCACTTAGGGGTACCAAAAAAAAAGGGTAGGCTCGAATAATAAATAACCGCTCTAGGGTGAGACTAGAAAGTCAACACCCAAGAGAATCAACAAAAAAGTGCTGCTTGTGAAGTAGACCATTGAACGAAATATAAAATAATAAGATCGAAATAAACAACAAAGTAGTTTCGTTTACTTACGTGAGGTTGAAAGGTAGAAAAAATAAGCAAAACCAAAAATGGAAGCACGTGCTAAGCGTAAATCGCAAAAACACCAACCTCTCCGTAACGTGGCTACGACACAAGAGAGAGAGTTGACCGGCGGATGTCGGAACGCGTCAGGTTTCGCGTGGTCAAAAGAGCAACTAAAAAACAGGGCTTGCCAAAATGTCTTGTTGCAGGGCTTCACTAGAATTAAGACTGCAACACTACCTCCTTCCGACGCAAAGAAATTTTATTGGCTAAATAAAATTTCTTAGGGGTGGACATCATCTTCATCGGAATCACCAGGGGGTGATGGTTTAAGGTCTTTGATATGCCAATTGCCCAAATTTTTTCCATCGGAATCTTCTAATTGATAAACTAGCTTAGAAAGTTTGCGAATAACTTTGCAAGGGATGTATTTAGGGGCTAAACTAGAGGAGAAGAAATTAGCGGCATTGGAAAGAACATAATTTTTCTTCCAAACGGTGTCATCGACGTGAAACTCAAGAGGACGTCGGCGAAGATTATATTGTTTAGCGGCACGGTCATGAGATTTCTTTAATTTATTTTCCACTTTAGTGAAAACATCGTGCAAGTCTGACAGTTGGTGAGCGTAAGCGGCACGAGAATCAGAACAAATTAAGTCGGGAGCTGAACCATAAAATTCACCGGACAAGGGAACATGTCGACCAAAGTTTAAATAAGCTGGGGAAAAACCAGTAACTTCGTGGACAGAAGTACGAATAGCCTGAGCTATTTTTTGCAAATTTTGATCCCAAACACGTTGATTATGTCCTAAATAAGAACGAATCGCGGTTTTAATGACGCGGTTAGTACGCTCTACAAAATTTATTTGGGGATGATATTTGGCATTGAACCACAGCTTAGGAATTTTGTATTGTTGTAATAATTTTTTAAATTCATTACTGACAAATTGAGTTCCGTTGTCGCACATCACAATTTGGGGAACACCATAAACAAGAAAAACTTCGCGTTCTAAAATAGTACAGATAGACTTGACTGTAGCTTGACGCAAGGGAAATATCAAAGGATATTTGGTAAACCAATCAGAGATAACTAAAACATATAAGTGATTCGAGGAGGATCGGGGAAAGGGGCCCATCAAATCGATGGCTATGGCTTGCCAAGGGTAACGAACTAGTTTTTGGGTGCCCATCAAACCAGGTGGTTGAATTGACGGAGATTTTTGAGCTAAACAAGTTTTGCAACGAGTTACATAACGAATTACGCTAGACTTCATGTGAGGCCAATAAAACTGTTCTGATAGCTTTTTAAAAGTTTTAAATATACCGAAATGAGCCGAGGTAGGATGATCATGAACTTGACGTAGAATTTCATTACGTTTGTCCGAGGGTACAACGATTTTCCATGGGGAAATATTACTAGCGAGAGGAATTTTGGGATCTAATTTATAAATGACATCATTTTGGAGTCGCCAATTAGGATAATTAGCAGGTGTTTCAGCGATTTGGTTCCGAAGCTTACAGTACCAGGGATCGGTGGTGGAAGAATAAGAAACAAGAGAAGCTAACTCCAGGGGAGCACGGGACAAGGCATCTGGAACTACGTTTAATTTTCCAGGGCGATGTAACAGTTCAAAATCAAATTGTTGGAGTTTAACAGCCCAACGAGCTAATTTTCCGGAAGGATCGGTCATATTCATCAACCACAACAGTGATGAATGGTCAGTAATTACTGTAAAATGGGAACCTTCAATGTAAGGACGAAATTTTTGTATTGCGAATACGACGGCAAGACACTATTTTTCGGTAACCGAATAATTACGCTCTGCTTTGTTTAAGGTGCGACTGATATATGAAATTACATGCTCGTGTCCTTCAGAATCCTTTTGGGATAAAACAGCGGCGAGGCCATAATTAGAGGCATCGGTTTGAATACAAAAAGGTCGGGTAAAATCAGGACTAGCTAATACAGGCGCAGAAATGAGAGAGGTTTTCAAGGTGTTAAATGAATCGAGTGCTTCCGGAGTCCAGACTAATTTATTAAGTTTACGTTTGCCAGAGGACAAAGCGTTAATGGGAGCGGCAATACTGGAAAACTGGGGTACAAAACGGCGGTACCAAGAGGCTAATCCCAAGAATCGTTTAAGTTCAGTAACAGTTTGAGGTACAGGAAATTGAGCTATGGCTGCGACTTTGTCGGGGTTAGTTCTAAGACCATGTTTATCTATTACAAATCCGAGATAATTTAAACTAGAACGACAAAACTCACATTTGTCATGATTAACAGTTAACCCAGCAGGTTTTAATCGATCTAATACTGTATACAACAATGAAATATGTTCTTCAAAAGTTTTTGTGCTAATAATGATGTCATCTAAATAAACAAATACTGATGGCTCTAAGTCGTTACCGAGAACTTCGGACATAAGTCTCTGCAAAGCAGCGGGGGCATTAGTTAAACCAAAAGCAGTACGAGTAAATTCAAATAGGCCACGCCCAGGAACAGTGAACGCGGTTTTTTCGCAAGATTTCTCATCTAAAGGCATTTGCCAAAACGCGCTTTTCAGATCTATTGAAGACAGGAAGTTAGTGTCACGTAAATGATCTAATATATCTGAGATATAGGGCAAAGGATAAGCATCCTTTTTTGTGACTGAGTTAAGCTTACGGCCATCAAAACAAAGGCGGAAATCACCGGATTTCTTTTTCACTAAAAGGACTGGGGATGACCAAGGGCTTTTGGAAGGACGAACTACACCGAGGGCTAACATTTTGTCAAGTTCTTTATGAAGGTGTGATAACATAATAGGGGACATCGGGTAGTAACGTTGCTTGATAGGGGCTGCTTCGCCAGTGTCAATAGAATATTTAACTAAATGAGTGCATCCAAGTCCTTGAGAACTAAGTTTAGCATAAGCTTGCGTGACTAATTGAAGAGCGGCCCGTTGGGAATCAGTTAATTCCTCTTTACCTTTCAAAGAACAAACGGTGGCAATTTCGTTAGGCGAAAGAGTCCAAAAATTAGAAGCAAAATTTAATTGAATCTTAAATAAATTACAAAAATCAATTCCAAGGATGAGGGAATGTTTCACAGTAGGAACTACTAAAAATTGTAACAATTTGGTAACGGATCCGACAGTGATAGGTACTAACACGCTACCCAAAATAGGTTGTGAGGAACCATCAGCAGTACTAACATTTAAATCAGGGGTAGGCATGACTGACAGATTAGGAGAGGATAATAAGGATAATCCTGCTTTTCCAATTACAGAAGTATTAGCACCAGAATCTAGTAATGCTATTACGGGAGCTTTGTTAAACTGGATATCTATAAAAGGTCTAGTATCTTGTCCAGGATGTTGGATAAGAGGAGCAAGTTCTGAACTTTGATAAAAACGCTTAACTGTATTTAACCATTTAATCCAAGAGGAACGATCAGCCTTTAGGGATGGTTCGAGGTACCGGCGGCTGCTACGGCACCAGACAACTCGTTTTTTGTCGAAGCACATCTGGGGTAAGTAGAACGAGTGACATTTTTATGTCCGCAAGAATAACAGCGTTTCTGGTGAGGTTGGGTACAATTTCGGACTAAATGATCGGGGCTATTACAATTAAAGCATTTTCTAAACGGAGTAGAAGGCAACTCGTGAAGTTTTGGTCTAGATTCAATTTTATGAGAAGAGAAACGATCGCGATGATAAGCTAATTCAGGCTCTAACGTTCTAGGATTAATAAAGGGAGGATTCCGGAACTTGGAAATGCGGTATTCGGTATTTTCAATGACTTTACTGATGGAAATCAGTTGAGGAATGGTTTGCGACTGATTTACGGCTAGTTCTTTTTGGAGGCGAGGTTGTAGGTTTCGCATAATAAGGTTGAGACGGGTAGGTTCGTCAGGTGGGTTACTAAGCCGGTTAAAAAGGTTTTGGATTACAGCAACGTACATTTCAATACCTTCATCGGGTCCTTGAGAGCGATTTCGGATTTCATCCCATAATTCAAAATCATAATCACTAGGTAAAAATGCTGAGCGCAAACGAGACTCTAAATCGTGCCAAGAAGTTAATTGATCACGAACAGAACGATACCAAATTAAAGCAGGGCCCATAAATAATTCATTGGCTTGCTGAAAAAGTTGTTGAGGGTGAATAGCTCGAGAGGAGGCTATTTCGCGAATTCTCTCTAGAAAAGAATTGACACTACCGCGGCCATCAAATGTTACATTCCATTTATGCAATGGTATAAAACCAGAAGTTGATCCAGCAAGAGGCGAAGGAGGAAACAAAACAGTTGGTCTAGGCATCGCGGGTTCACGAGGTATGAAGTGAAAACTTTCAGGGGTAGGAATAAGATTACAATGCGCGGGTTCCGAAGCTTTTGCCGGGGGTTCGTCAAAGAATGAAATGAGATTATCCGAAGGTTTGCGAGATTCAAAATCAACGCGTAACACGGCTAATTCGGTGATTAAAGGCAAACAAGGGTAAAACAGATTAAATCAAATAAGTCGACGATATAAGTAATTCAATCGGTTTTGAAAATGTTTACTATTTAAAGAAGGAGAGCTAGTAGAATTAATCAACTTACTGCGCAAATTTTGTAGCTTTTGTCTGCAATTTTCATAATCCTGACAAGGGTTGGTGAGGTGGAAGTCGGGTTTCACAGCATTATCTTTCTCCAACATTAATACTCCATGCAACAGCTTTCCAGCGTCTCCATCAGCAGGAATACCACGAACTTCTAGCTCGTATTCGATCTCATCCATCAATAGATCGCTTACCAAATTTGGATCCATATTTCCTCGGAATACAAATATTAGTTAATAAATGAAGTGATTGTGAGAGATGTGAGTTAGTAATAAGTTCACTAATACAGTTAGTATAGAAGAGATAGAAAGAAGGAACGATTTCTAATAGAACAATTAAGTGTGGCGTTTTCAGGTTTTGGTTGATGGAATGCCAAATCAGGAGAGGAGTGCAAGTTATTTGTTATGGCGGGCCCCACGTTGCGGTGCCAATTTATTTGTGTTACACTTTACCTGGGTAGAGGCGCACAAACAAATCCTCGGCTAGCGATGGACAATGCGGTTGAAGTGTTGGTGGGTCCGGTTCTATTAGAGAAGGAAGAAAGGAAGGAAGAGAGAAAATGGGCGCCACCAAATTGAAAACAAATACGACATACAAATATAAATTTGGTATATATTCTAGGCGAAAGTTTAGACAGGTTGTACAAATAATACAAATTGAAGTAAACCAAATCTGACTTGAACTTACTCAAGTTTGGCCGAAGCAACTAAGGTGTGGAATGTTTACAATATGATTTCCGACGCTGATAGCTAGCTGAGTTCTTCTGCGAGGAACGTCAGGGTTAGCGGAGCGGTCTAACAAAGCCGGCGGCGTTGCGAGGTCGGAGAACTGACCTCGTGTCCCTGGAAGGATGGTGCGTTGATGTGCCCAGGTAAAAGATGGCCTATTGAACCAATTCGCAGTACTTCTTGGGCTGTACGACTTCCGAGAACGGGCCAGGACGACTATGGCTGTAGCCGCTCTTGTGGCTGAGTTAAGTGGTTCAGGTGTCCGCAGTGTCAAACCAAGCTCTACGCTGTCCTGTACGCTCTCGCCTAGAGTCCCTGCGTCGGCGTAACAGCTAGAGAACAAAAAAAAAACAAGCGACAGAAAACCAAACCACCAAAATAATATAAAAATATAAGAGTAGTTACAAGCAGATGGCAAATTACAAAAATCGTTACAGTATTTTACTAATATCAAAAAGTTATACAAATCAAACTGAATTTACGCTGAGCAATAGGATAGGAAAGGAAAGAAAAGAAGTTAGTAAAAGTGATGCGATGTATGATGTTAGAAAAGTGCGCTGACGAACTATGATGTACAAAAAAATAATCGAATGATTATTTACTTTAACAAGTCAGTAAGATCTGAATTTGAATGCGTCAACCCTACGTAAAGTTACTCAAATAACCAAACTCTCAAAACGTAGGCTGAACAACAACTTAAAAATAATATCACAAAGTTCAAGATGAACTACAAAAAAAATATCAGTTTCAGAAATACAAAAATGGCTACAAGGAGCAAATATTAACTTGAATAAAGCCGAAGGTACTGGTTCAGGAGATCGTCGCGTCTGCACAGGCACTCTCACAGTCTCTCACTATCAAACGGGGTGAGAAGGGAAAGGGGAATAGGAAACTCGAGTTATTTAAATATTATGATTATGCAGAATTACTAGCAAGTGATAAATTTCCAAAAATTGTATGTCATCAACAAAAAAATGGGATACAAACGCACTGCGGCGTGTTCCATAAATCCTTAACCTAAGTTTATGCAGAGTTACGTATTAAATGCGAAATTTCAAAAATTGATCGTGGAGTGGCCTCAGCTCACAACCACTTAGGGGTACCAAAAAAAAAAAAGGTAGGCTCGAATAATAAATAACCGCTCTAGGGTGAGACTAGAAAGTCAACACCCAAGATAATCAACAAAAAAGTGCTGCTTGTGAAGTAGACCATTGAACTAAATATCAAATAATAAGATCTAAATAAACAACAAAGTAGTTTCGTTTACTTACGTGAGGTTGAAAGGTAGAAAAAATAAGCAAAACCAAAAATGGAAGCACGTGCTAAGCGTAAATCGCAAAAACACCAACCTCTCCGTAACGTGGCTACGACACAAGAGAGCGAGTTGACCGGCGGATGTCGGCACGCGTCAGGTTTCGTGTGGTCAAAAGAGCAACTAAAAAAAACAGGGCTTGCCAAAATGTCTTGTTGCAGGGCTTCACTAAAATTAAGACTGCAACAGTGTATAATTGCTAATGTTGGTGAAATCAAGATAAAATTGCTGTTTTAAGCATGCAAAAGCATACAAAACACCGTTTTCAAGTATTTAAACTGTCCTATTCATGTATATGCCGTGTGTAATGGCTTATGTTTGCAAACTCAAGATAAAATAGCTGTTTTCAGCTTGAAAAAACATACAAAATGCTGTTTTCAAGTATTTAAACTGTCATATTTATGTTTCTGTCGTGCATAATGGCTAATGTTGGTGAAATTAAGATAAAAATGCTGTTTTAAGCATGCAAAAGCATATAAAACACCGTTTTCAAGTATTTAAACTGTCATATTCATGTATATGTCGTGTTTAATGGCTTATGTTTGCAAAATCAAGATAAAATAGCTGCTTTCAGCTTGCGAAAACTTAC
Organism: Poecilus cupreus; assembly: GCA_963942605.1. NCBI lineage: Eukaryota > Metazoa > Arthropoda > Insecta > Coleoptera > Carabidae > Poecilus > Poecilus cupreus. The sequence continues at coordinate 19,159 of CAWWDY010000961.1, forward strand.
AAAATGCTGTTTTCAAGTATTTAAACGGTCATGTTCATCTTTCTGTCATGTATAATGGCTAATGTTGGTGAAATCAAGATATAATTGCTGTTCTAAGCATGCAAAAGCATACAAAACGCCGTTTTCAAGTATTTAAACAGTCATATTCAGGTATATGTCGTGTGTAATGGCTTATGTTTGCAAAATCAAGATAAAATAGCTGTTTTCAGCTTGCAAAAACATACAAAACGCAGTTTTCAAGTATTTAAACTATCATATTCATGTTTCTGTCGTGTATAATGGCAAATGTTGGTGAAATCAAGATAAAATTACTGTTTTAAGCATGCAAAAGCATGCAAAACACTGTTTTCAAGTATTTAAACAGTCATATTTATGTATATATCATGTGTAATGGCTTATGTTTGCAAAATCAAGATAAAATAGCTGTTTTCATCCTGCTAAAACATACAAAACGCTGTTTTTAAGTATTTAAACTGTCATATTTATGTTTCTGTCGTCTATAATGGCTAATGTTAGTGAAATCAAGATAAACTTGCTGTTGTAAGCATACAAAAGCATACAAAACACCGTTTTCAAGTATTTAAACTGTCATATTCATGTATATGTCGTGTGTAATGGTTTATGTTTGCAAAATCAAAATAAAATAGCTGTTTTCAGCTTGCAAGAACATACAAAACGCTGTGTTAAAGTATTTAAACCGTCATATTCATGTTTCTGTCGTGTATAATGGCTAATGTTGGTAAAATCAAGAAAAAATTACTGTTTTAAGCATGCAAAAGCATACAAAACACCGTTTTCAAGTATTTAAACTGTCATATTCATATATATGTCGTGTGTAATGGCTTATGTTTGCAAAATCAAGATGAAATAGCTAATTTCAGCTTGTAAAAACATACAAAACGCTGTTTTCAAGTATTTATACTGTTATATTCATGTTACTGATGTGTATAATGGCTAATGTTTGTGAAATCCAGATAAAATTGCTGTTTTAAGCATGCAAAAGCATACAAAACACCGTTTTCAAGTATTTAAACTGTCATATTCATATATATGTCGTGTGTAATGGCTTATGTTTGCAAAATCTAGATAAACTAGCTGTTTTAAGCTTGCAAAAACATACTAAATGCCGTTTTCAAGTATTTAAACTGTCATATTCATGTATATGTCGTGTGTAATGGCTTATGTTTGCAAAATCAAGATGAAATAGCTATTTTCAGCTTGCAAAAACATACAAAACGCTGTTTTCAAGTATTTATACTGTCATATTCATGTTACTGATGTGTAATTTATATGATAGATATAAGATGCGTAATAAGATTATATAAACAAGTTAATATAAACTAAACTGAAATGTATAAATATGAATCATGTAAACCAAATCGGCACTCTATATCTGGCTGTCTTACTATAAACAGCAAGTCTGTCTATTTGTCTCTCCTCATCAATAAAGTTAATTTTTAAAAACAGATTGACCTAATTAAAAAATATAATTGGCGACGGGGATGGGATACCAAAACTGAGTGATACCAAAACTGAGTGATACCAAAAAGTGAAGAAATTTTCACAACACTCAGGTTCGTTTTTACGATTCATTTGTGAACGAATCCATCAACTACCACGGTACCCCGGGTCAACTGCAACAACTTCGACAAGGCGCGACTGTCCGAGTACCCGATCCACTTCAGGAAAACATAAGCGACATTCGACATCCAGAGACAACAGCCGATACTTTGTCATCTTCTTGACTGGTGCCCGAATCCACTAAGGAAGTATAAGCGACACCCAAGAATACCTACAACACCCCATGATCTTTGCTCTCTCATTGTAAGTACAGTTTATTTTTGTAATAATTCTATACTTTAACGTCAGCGACAATGGCACAATGTGAACAAAGATACTTAGATACAATCCCTATTTTTAATGGAAATTCAAATGAATTATCCTATTTCATTCGTATGAGCGAAGCTCTCATTACGAAATTTTATAATCAAACTCTTCCTAACGATTACGAGAACTTCGTATTGTTAGCGAATATTAGAAACAAAGTAAGAGGAGATGCCGCAAAAGCAATTTCCCATTTTACTATAAATTTTTGGACAGATTTGAAAAATGCTCTGTTAACAACTTACGCGGACAAACGCGATATTTACACTTTAGCGATAGAAATGACGAATTTAAAGCAGGGATCTGAGGATGCCTTGGCATATTATAATAAAATGTTTACACTATTAAACGCACATACAGCTTATGTAGAAACACAAATTGAAAACGCATTCAGACCAGCAATGATAATCTATGGTCAAAATTGTCAATCAGATCATTTTTAAGAGGATTAAGGGAACCTTTACGATCATTTCTCCAATGGAGATCAGCCTCCACATTATCTAATAAAAAACAAACATTTAATAGAAATACAGGTATTACACATAAATATGTACCACAAAACACCCAATTCACAAAACCAATATATATTGCACAATTTTCACAACCTAAACCAGTACATACATTCCCACAAGGACCTGTAAATATAAAACAAAATTTACCAAAACCTACTCCAATATCTATATCCACCAGACAAACACAATACAGACCACCATATCAACAAAGAGATTTATTTAATATAGAATCTCTTGATCACGACAATGAAATAGAAGAGGTACAAATGTTAGCACAACCAGAACAAAATTATTATATTAATAATGAAGAAGAAGAAGAAGAAAGTCAAAATTTTGAAAACGATTCTTTTTTAGAGTCAGGCCAGAATTACAATTCGGTGAAATAATGAATATTGAAAATGCAACTCAATTACCATATTTGATACTCGGAAAATATAAATGTTTAATTGATTCAGGAAGTACTAGATCATTCATTAATCCTGGAATAATAAAAGAAAATCCAAAAGAATTTCATTTGTATAAACAAAATTTTATACTGTCAACAGCACACGGTATTTCTAAAGGAAATAATTACGTAAAATTTCATTTTGATAACATTCCATTAAAATTTTATGTTTTTGAATTTCATAATCAGTTTGATTTATTAATAGGGTTAGATGAATTAAAATTATTACAAGCAAAATATGATATTGTAAATGATAAAATTTATTTGTTGGGACATGAACATAATTTAAATTATTATAAAAATAAAATTAATTTAAAACCAAAAGAAGTAAAATTTGTTAGTTATTTTATTAATGAAAAAGATTCTGAAGTGTTATTGGAAAATAATAATATATATGATTACGAAATCCCAGATGGATTATTTAAAATAAGAAATAAACAATTAAAAATTCCAATTATAAATAAAACAGAAAAAAATATTGAAATCAATAATTTAGGTATTCCAAATTATACAAAAAATTATAAAATAGCTAGCCCATCACAAAATTCACTTAATTTGCAAAACTTTAGAACTGATCACCTAAACAAAATAGAAAAGGAAAATTTTATTAAAATTATTCAAGAATTTAAAGATTTATTTTATAATGAAAACGATAAATTAACATTTACGAGTAAAATAAAACATGAAATAAAAACTACTGACGATATACCCATTCATAGTAGAAGTTATCGTTATCCAAATTGCTATAAAGAAGAAGTTGAAACTCAAATATCAAAATTATTAAAAGATAATATAATAAGACATAGTTATTCACCTTGGTCTTCTCCGGTGTGGATAGTACCCAAAAAACCAGATGCTTCAGGTAAAAAGAAGTTCAGAATGGTTATTGACTACTGAAAATTAAACGAAAAAACTATTGATGATAAGTACCCTAAACCAAATATAAATGATATCTTAGATAAATTAGGACGTTGCAAATATTACTCAACTCTAGACCTTGTATCCGGATTTCACCAGATAGAAGTAAATTCTAAAGATATTCCTAAAACAGCATTTAATGTAGAAAATGGACATACGAGTTCACTCGAATGCCATTCGGTTTGAAAAATGCTCCTAGCACGTTTCAACGTTTAATGAATTTCGTATTAAAAGATTTAATTGGTACTATTTGTTTAGTTTACTTAGATGATATTATTATACTGGGAAACAGTTTGGAAGAACATTTAGAAAATATTAGAAAAGTATTTAAAAAACTTAGAGAAGCAAATTTGAAAGTACAACTTGATAAATCGGAATTTTTAAGAAAAGAAGTTGAATATCTTGGACATGTAGTGACATCTGAAGGAATAAAACCAAATCCAAATAAAATAATAGCAATCCAAAATTTTCCTATTAAAAAAAATTAAAAAGAAATAAAATCATTTCTTGGATTAATCAGTTATTATCGACGATTCATAAACAATTTTGCAAAAATTACGAAACCATTAACAAAAGCATTAAAGAATGGTGCAATTATTGATATAAATAATAAAGAATATAAACAAAATTTTGAAACATGTAAAACTTTACTTATAAACGATCCAATTCTTCAATATCCTGACTTTAATAAACAATTCATAGTAACCACCGACGCAAGCAACTTTGCGATAGGAGCCGTACTGTCTCAAAACATAAACGGTAAAGAACTACCAGTGGCCTACGCAAGTAGAACATTAAACCCGCATGAGATAAACTATTCCGTAATAGAAAAAGAACTCTTAGCAATAGTTTGGGCTACAAAATATTTTAAACCATACATTTATGGAGTAAAATTTAAAATAATTACAGATCATAAACCACTTACTTGGTTGTTTAACTTAAAAGAACCAAATTCAAAATTATTACTTTGGAAATTAAAATTACAAGAGTATGACTATGAAGTAGAATATAAAAAAGGAAAATTAAATAGTAACGCAGATGCTCTCTCAAGAATCAAATTAAATAATTTTGAAATTATTGAAAAAGAAGCTGATTTGTTAGAAATAAATGATAATTTGGCTCATTGTATAAGTGCTGATAGAAAATTAGAAAAAGGTATAGCTGAACAAATTAATTCAAAATTTGATAGTAAAATTATTTATTAAATTTTAAAACCCCAAAAATAACAGATATTTTAATGCAGAAATTGCCTAATGGAAAATTATTGTTTCACTTAGTAACAAAGGAAACATATAAAAATAAACCAACTTATAAAAACTTTAAAGAAACTTTAAAAAAATTAAAATCTTATCTGATAACTAATAATATAGATAGTATATCCATTCCCAGAATCGGATGCGGTAAAAATAATTTATCTTGGGAAAAAGTTTATTTAATATTACATGAAATATTTTCAGATATAAATATAAAAATAACTGTTTATACTATTCCAGAAAATTTAGAAAATTTTGCAATTGACACAGATAATGAAAGTAATATGGCAAATATTTCATCAGATTCAGATAATACATGCCACTCAGACGAAGAAAATCCTATCTCTGGAATAAAATTCTTAGATTCATTAATAAACAGCGGAAAAAATCAGATAATATTTAATGTTACAGATTTTCCAAATTTAAAAGTTGATATTAGTAAGCCATTTGAAGGTAAAACAAGATTAGAAGTTTATATTCCAAAATCAAAAGTAATGGAAAATATTTTATTATTTATTCGAGATTATTGTAAACCCAAAACCAGATATTTTTCTATCTTTAATAATAATTTATATTTTAACGTAAATGAAATATTACAAAAATACTTTTTGCATAAAAGTTTAGAAATTATTAGTTGCAAAAATTAATTAGAAGACGTTAAAACCCAAGATCAACAAATGGAAATAATAAATTTATATCACCAAGGAAAAACAAATCATCGCGGAATTACTGAGACAATTAAAAGAATAAAAGAAAAATATTATTGGCCAAATCTTCATATTTCTGTACAAAATTATATTAATACATGTGAAATATGTCTTCGAAATAAATATGAGAGAAATCCACTTCAATTAAAATTACAAGTTACCCCAACTAGTAATAAACCATTAGAAATTGTCCATATGGATGTTATCTCTTTAGAAAAAGAAAAATATTTAACTGTTATTGACAGCTTTTCAAAATTCGCTCAAATTTATAAACTTGATAATATGACATCAGTTGAAATAGCAAATAAGTTACTGAAATTTATATCACAGTACGTAATACCAGAAAAAATAATATATGACAACGGTAAATAATTTAATAATGTTGTTATTAAAGAATTCCTCTCATTACATAAAATTAATATTCATTTTACAAGTATAGATAATCCAAACTCAAACGGACAAATAGAACGATTTCATTCCACACTTATTGAATATTTGAGAATTTTAAATAATCAAAAAGAATATAAAAATTTGAATTTAGAGGATAAATTGAAATACGCCATAATTGGATATAATAATACAATACACTCATCTATTAATTTTAAACCAATTGATATAATATTTGGACACTTTAAAAATAATGATATAAATCTGGATTTAGAAAAACATTTAACACAAAATTATGTGCAAAATCATAAAGAAAATATGAAAATTATTTGTGATAATTTAAAACAAAATTTGAGTAATAAAAAAGAAAATATTGCAAATAAACGTAATAAAGGTAAAAATGAAATTATACCTGAAAATTTACAGGAAGTAAGAATAAAACAAAATATAAGACATTCAGGAAAAATTACAAAACCTAAATATGTGTCACATGAAGTAGCTAGTATAAAACCTAAATTCGGTACATTAAGAACCATGAAAGATAAAAAATATAAATTATCAAAGATAAAAAGACCTAGGAAAGTAACAATAAAACCAATTGTTTCAGATTCATCCTGTTCGGATCAGGAGGAACAATAAAATATTTGACGGATATTACACATAATCCTGGCGCACTTATTAATAAATTAGGTAATGCTAAAATTTATTCTAATAATCATGTCATTCATTTTAAATATGATTTCAATGCATTACTTACTGAATACTTAGATTTGAATGAACAAACACAGTTAGTAAAATCAGAATTAGATAAACATGATAAAATTATATTTCGTGAATTCAGTAATTACTGGAAGATATTGAATTATTATCAAAATGATATATCTGTAAAGTTTCAAAATTTAAATATAGAAACAAATAAAAGATCTAAAAGAGGATTAATTAATGGCCTAGGTACAATATTAAAAAGTATAACTGGAAATTTAGATAACGAGGATGCTCAAAAATATGATGTATTGATTGAAAACTTGCAAAAGAATCAAGAAATAATAAATAAAAATGTATTAGAAAATTATAATTTAAATATTCAAATGATACAACAATTTAATGAAACAATTGAAAATATAAAACATAATCAAAATATCCTGACATCCCGAATATTAAATATGCAGAATTTCTTAAATAAAGAAGCTACATTAATAGATCATTTGTTTATTAAAGACCTTATGAATCAAATAATTCATTTGTATAAAATTATTCAAGACACATTAAATAATTTAGAAATCTCTTTTAGTTTTTGTAACTTGGGATTATTGCATGAAAGCATTATACCTTTTAATTTGTTAAAACAAAATTTAATTCATATTAATAAGTATAAATTTCCAGACATGTTGAATTATAATGAAATGAAGCAATTAATCTTTACATATTGTAAATTAGATAACTATAAAATTAATTATTTAATCCTTGTGCCATTGTATTTTGAAAAAACGTTGGAATTATTACAATACACCCCTGTGCCAACCTTACAAAATAATGAAGTGTTAACAATATTTCAAAGTGAACATTTAGTGTTGAAAGAAGATATGAAGTTATATTCAGTGCGAAATAATTGTAAAAAGGTTAATGATTTATATTATTGTAACCATATAAATAATGAAATTATAAAAGAAAATGATTGTGTTTATCACATTGTATTTAATAAAGAATTAAATCAATGTAATTATATTAAGGTAAATAATAATGTTAGTAATATTGTAGAAATAAGTAATACTAACTTATTTGTATTATGTTATTTAAATGAATATAAAGTAAATATAAAATTTGGAAATGAAAATGAAGAATTTAAAATCTTAAAAAGGATATATTTACTTGAAAATGTTAATTGTAAATTAAACAATAAACAAATTATTAGTGACGAAATAAATGGAGAACCCATTATAATTTCAAATTATAAATTTAATGTTTATAAAACACAAAAAATTAATTCAGAAATAGAATTACAAAATATTAAAGAAATGAAAATAATTAGACATGATTTAAATCAGTTAGAAAAAATCCCTAAAATAAATAAACATATTATAATTAGGTATGTTATGATTATTATAATTGTTATAATTTTGATTCTGATTATATTTAAGAGAAAAATTAAATGTAATTTGAAAAATAAGGAAAGGAAAGTGGACATCCCCATGACGACTATTAATCTTCCTGGCGATGCCCCACTCCAATAGGGGAGGATTTATATGATAGATATAAGATGCGTAATAAGATTATATAAACAAGTTAATATAAACAAAACTGAAATGTATAAATATGAATCATGTAAACAAAATCGGCACTCTGTATCTGGCTGTCTTACTATAAACAGCAAGTATGTCTATTTGTCTCTCCGCATCAATAAAGTTAATTTTTTAGAACAGATTGACCTAATTAAAAAATATAATTTGTATAATGGCTAATGTTGGTGAAATCAAGATAAAATTGCTGTTTTAAACATGCATAAGCATACAAAACCCCGTTTTCAAGTATTTAAACTGTCATATTCATATATATGTCGTGTGTAATGGCTTATGATTGCAAAATCAAGATAAACTAGCTGTTTTCAGCTTGGAAAAACATACTAAATGCTGTTTTCAAGTATTTAAGCTGTTACATTCATGTTTCTGTAGTGTATGATGGCAAATGTTGGAGAAATCAAGGTAAAATTGCTTTTTTAAGCATGCAAATGCATACAAAACGCCGTTTTCAAGTATTTAAACAATCATATTTATGTATGTCGTGTGTAATGGCTTATGTTTGCAAAATCAAGATAAAATAGCTGTTTTCAGTTTGCAAAAACATACAAAATGCAGTTTTCAAGTATTTAAATAGTCATATTCATGTATATGTCGTGTGTTAAGGCTTATGTTTATAAAATCAAGATAAAATAGTTGTTTTTAGCTTGCAAAAACATACAAAATGCTGTTTTCAAGTATATAAACTGTCATATTCATGTTTCTATCGTGTATAAGTCTAATGTTGGTGAAATCAAGATAAAATTGCTGTTTTAAGCAAGCAAAAGCATACAAAACGCCGTTTTCAGGTATTTAAACAGTCATATTCATGTATATGTCGTGTGTAATGGCTTATGTTTGCAAAATCAAGATGAAATAGCTGTTTTCGGATTGCAAAAACATACAAAATGCTGTTTGCAAGTATTTAAACTGTCATATTCACGTTACTGTCGTGTATAATGGCAAATGTTGGTGAAATCAAGATGAAATTGCTGTTTTAAGCATGCAAAAGCATACAAAACGCCATTTTCAAGTATTTAAACTGTCATATTCATGTATATGTCGTGTGTAATGGCTTATGTTTGCAAAATCAAGATAAAATAGCTGTTTTAACCTTCAAAATCATACAAAACGCTGTTTTCAAGTATCTAAACTTTCATATTCATGTTTCTGACGTGTATAATGGCTAATGTTGGTTAAATAAATATAAAATTGCTGTTTTAAGTATGCAAAAGCATACAAAACACCGTTTTCAAGTATTTAAACTGTCATATTCATGTATATGTCGTGTGTAATGGCTTATGTTTGCAAAATCAAGATAAAATAGCTGTTTTAACCTTCAAAAACATACAAAACGCTGTTTTCAAGTATTTAAACAGTCATATTCATGCATATGTCTTGTGTAATGGCTTATGTTTGCAAAATCAACATAAAATAGCTGTTTTCAGCTTGCAAAAACATACAAAACGCTGTTTTTAAGTATTTAAATAGTCATATTCATGTATTTGTCGTGTGTAATGGCTTATGTTTACAAAATCTTAGATAAAATAGCTGTTTTCAGCTTGCAAAAACATACAAAACGCTGTTTTCAAGTATTTAAATAGTCATATTCATGTATATGTCGTGTGTAATGGCTTATGTTTGCAAAATCAAGATGAAATAGCTAATTTCAGCTTGCAAAAACATACAAAACGCTGTTTTCAAGTATTTAAACTGTCATATTCATGTTTCTAATGTGTATAATGGCTAATGTTGGTGAAACCAAGATAAAATAGCTGTTTTAAACATGCAAAAGCATACAAAACACCGTTTTCAAGTATTTTAACTATCATATTCATATATATGTCGTGTGTAATGGCTTATGTTTGCAAAATCAAGATAAAATAGCTGTTTTAACCTTCAAAAACATACAAAACGCTGTTTTCAAGTATTAAAACTGTCATATTCATGTTTCTGACGTGTATAATGGCTAATGTTGGTTAAATCAATATAAAATTGCTGTTTTAAGCATGCAAAAGCATACAAAACACCGTTTTCAAGTACTTAAACTGTCATATTCATGTATATGCCGTGTGTAATGGCTTATGTTTGCAAACTCAAGATAAAATAGCTGATTTCAGCTTGAAAAAACATACAAAATGCTGTTTTCAAGTATTTAAACAGTCATATTCATGTTTCTGTCGTGCATAATGGCTAATGTTGGTGAAATTGTGATAAAATTGCTGTTTAAAGCATGCAAAAGCATACAAAACACCGTTTTCAAGTATTTAAACTGTCATATTCATGTATATGCCGTGTGTAATGGCTTATGTTTGCAAACTCAAGATAAAATAGCTGTTTTCAGCTTAAAAAAACATACAAAATGCTGTTTTCAAGTATTTAAACTGTCATATTCATGTTTATGTCGTGTATAATGGCTAATGTTGGTGAAATAAAGATAAAATTGCTGTTTTAAGCATGCAAAAGCATACAAAACGCCGTTTTCAAGTATTTAAACAGTCATATTCAGGTATATGTCGTGTGTAATGGCTTATGTTTGCAAAATCAAGATAAAATAGCTGTTTTCAGCTTGCAAAAACATACAAAGCGCTGTTTTAAAATATTTAAACTATCATATTCATGTTTCTGTCGTGTATAATGGCTAATGTTGGTGTAATCAAGATAAAATTGCTGTTTAAAGCATGCAAAAGCATACAAAACACCGTTTTTAAGTATTTAAACTGTCATATTCTTGTATATGTCGTGTTTAATGGCTTATGTTTGCAAAATCAAAATAAATAGCTGTCTTCAGCTTGCGAAAACATACAAAATGCTGTTTTCAAGTATTTAAATTGTCATATTCATGTTACTGTCGTGTATAATGGCAAATGTTGGTGAAATCAAGATGAAATTGCTGTTTTAAGCATGCAAAAGCATACAAAATGCCGTTTTCAAGTATTTAAACTGTCATATTCATGTATATGTCGTGTGTAATGGCTTATGTTTGCAAAATCAAGATAAAATAGCTGTTTTCAGTTTGCAAAAACATACAAAATGCAGTTTTCAAGTATTTAAATAGTCATATTCATGTATATGTCGTGTGTAATGGCTTATGTTTGCAAAATCAAGATAAAATAGCTGTTTTCAGTTTGCAAAAACATACAAAATGCTGTTTTCAAGTATATAAACTGTCATATTCATGTTTCTGTCGTGTATAATGGCTAATGTTGGTGAAATCAAGATAAAATTGCTGTTTTAAGCAAGCAAAAGCATACAAAACGCCGTTTTCAGGTATTTAAACAGTTATATTCATGTATATGTCGTGTGTAATGGCTTATGTTTGCAAAATCAAGATGAAATAGCTGTTTTCAGATTGCAAAAACATACAAAACGCTGTTTTCAAGTATTTAAATAGTCATATTCATGTATTTGTCGTGTGTAATGGCTTATGTTTACAAAATCAAGATAAAATAGCTGTTTTCAGCTTGCAAAAACATACAAAATGCTGTTTGCAAGTATTTAAACTGTCATATTCATGTTACTGTCGTGTATAATGGCAAATGTTGGTGAAATCAAGATGAAATTGCTGTTTTAAGCATGCAAAAGCATACAAAACTCCGTTTTCAAGTATTTAAACAGTTATATTCATGTATATGTCGTGTGTAATGGCTTATGTTTGCAAAATCAATATAAAATAGCTGTTTTCAGCTTGCAAAAACATACAAAACGCTGTTTTTAAGTATTTAAATAGTCATATTCATGTATTTGTCGTGTGTAATGGCTTATGTTTACAAAATCTTAGATAAAATAGCTGTTTTCAGCTTGCAAAAACATACAAAATGCCGTTTTCAAGTATTTAAACTGTCATATCCATGTATATGTCGTGTGTAATGGCTTATGTTTGCAAAATCAAGATAAAATAGATGTTTTCAGTTTGCAAAAACATACAAAATGCAGTTTTCAAGTATTTAAATAGTCATATTCATGTATATGTCGTGTGTTAAGGCTTATGTTTATAAAATCAAGATAAAATAGTTGTTTTTAGATTGCAAAAACATACAAAATGCTGTTTTCAAGTATATAAACTGTCATATTCATGTTTCTGTCGTGTATAATGGCTAATGTTGGTAAAATCAAGATAAAATTGCTGTTTTAAGCAAGCAAAAGCATACAAAACGCCGTTTCCAGGTATTTAAACAGTCATATTCATGTATATGTCGTGTGTAATGGCTTATGTTTGCAAAATCAAGATGAAATAGCTGTTTTCAGATTGCAAAAACATACAAAACGCTGTTTTTAAGTATTTAAATAGTCATATTCATGTATATGTCGTGTGTGATGGCTTATGTTTGCAAAATCAACATGAAATAGCTAATTTCAGCTTGCTAAAACATACAAAACGCTGTTTTCAAGTATATAAACTGTCATATTCATGTTTCTAATGTGTATAATGGCTAATGTTGGTGAAACCAAGATAAAATTGCTGTTTTAAACATGCAAAAGCATACAAAACACCGTTTTCAAGTATTTTAACTGTCATATTCATATATATGTCGTGTGTAATGGCATATGTTTGCAAAATCAAGATAAAATAGCTGTTTTAACCTTCAAAAACATACAAAACGCTGTTTTCAAGTATTTAAACTGTCATATTCATGTATATGCCGTGTGTAATGGCTTATGTTTGCAAACTCAAGATAAAATAGCTGTTTTCAGCTTGAAAAAACATACAAAATGCTGTTTTCAAGTATTTAAACTGTCATTTTTATGTTTCTGACGTGTATAATGGCTAATGTTGGTTAAATCAATATAAAATTGCTGTTTTAAGCATGCAAAAGCATACAAAACACCGTTTTCAAGTATTTAAACTGTCATATTCATGTATATGCCGTGTGTAATGGCTTATGTTTGCAAACTCAAGATAAAATAGCTGTTTTCAGCTTGAAAAAACATACAAAATGCTGTTTTCAAGTATTTAAACTGTCATATTCATGTTTCTGTCGTGCATAATGGCTAATGTTGGTGAAATTAAGATAAAATTGCTGTTTAAAGCATGCAAAAGCATACAATACACCGTTTTCAAGTATTTAAACTGTCATATTCATGTATATGGCGTGTGTAATGGCTTATGTTTGCAAACTCAAGATAAAATAGCTGTTTTCAGCTTGAAAAAAACATACAAAATGCTGTTTTCAAGTATTTAAACTGTCATATTCATGTTTATGTCGTGCATAATGGCTAATGTTGGTGAAATTAAGATAAAATTGCTGTTTTAAGCATGCAAAAAGCATACAAAACACCGTTTTCAAGTATTTAAACTGTCATATTCATGTATATGTCGTGTATAATGGCTTATGTTTGCAACATCAAGATAAAATAGCTGCTTTCCAGCTTGCGAAAACGTACAAAATGCTGTTTTCAAGTATTTAAACGGTCATATTCATGTTTCTGTCATGTATAATGGCTAATGTTGGTGAAATCAAGATATAATTGCTGTTTTAAGCATGCAAAAGCATACAAAACGCCGTTTTCAAGTATTTAAACAGTCATATTCAGGTATATGTCGTGTGTAATGGCTTATGTTTGCAAAATCAAGATAAAATAGCTGTTTTTAGCTTGCAAAAACATACAAAACGCTGTTTTCAATTATTTAAACTATCATATTCATGTTTCTGTCGTGTATAATGGCTAATGTTGGTGAAATCAAGATAAAATTGCTGTTTTAAGCATGCAAAAGCATACAAAACACCGTTTTTAAGTATTTAAACTGTCATATTCATGTTTCTGTCATGTATAATTGCAAATGTTGGCGAAATCAAGATAAAATAGCTGTTTTAAGCAAGCAAAAGCATACAAAACGCCGTTTTCAATTATTTAAACTGTCATATTAATGTATATATCGTGTGTAATGGCTTATGTTTGCAAAATCAAGATAAAATAGCTGTTTTCATCCTGCTAAAACATACAAAACGCTGTTTTTAAGTATTTAAACTGTCATATTCATGTTTCTGTCGTGCATAATGGCTAATGTTGGTGAAATTAAGATAAAATTGCTGTTTAAAGCATGCAAAAGCATACAATACACCGTTTTCAAGTATTTAAACTGTCATATTCATGTATATGGCGTGTGTAATGGCTTATGTTTGCAAACTCAAGATAAAATAGCTGTTTTCAGCTTGAAAAAACATACAAAATGCTGTTTTCAAGTATTTAAACTGTCATATTCATGTTTATGTCGTGCATAATGGCTAATGTTGGTGAAATTAAGATAAAATTGCTGTTTTAAGCATGCAAAAGCATACAAAACACCGTTTTCAAGTATTTAAACTGTCATATTCATGTATATGTCGTGTATAATGGCTTATGTTTGCAACATCAAGATAAAATAGCTGCTTTCAGCTTGCGAAAACGTACAAAATGCTGTTTTCAAGTATTTAAACGGTCATATTCATGTTTCTGTCATGTATAATGGCTAATGTTGGTGAAATCAAGATATAATTGCTGTTTTAAGCATGCAAAAGCATACAAAACGCCGTTTTCAAGTATTTAAACAGTCATATTCAGGTATATGTCGTGTGTAATGGCTTATGTTTGCAAAATCAAGATAAAATAGCTGTTTTTAGCTTGCAAAAACATACAAAACGCTGTTTTCAATTATTTAAACTATCATATTCATGTTTCTGTCGTGTATAATTGCAAATGTTGGCGAAATCAAGATAAAATAGCTGTTTTAAGCAAGCAAAAGCATACAAAACGCCGTTTTCAATTATTTAAACTGTCATATTAATGTATATATCGTGTGTAATGGCTTATGTTTGCAAAATCAAGATAAAATAGCTGTTTTCATCCTGCTAAAACATACAAAACGCTGTTTTTAAGTATTTAAACTGTCATATTTATGTTTCTGTCGTCTATAATGGCTAATGTTAGTGAAATCAAGATAAAATTGCTGTTGTAAGCATACAAAAGCATACAAAACACCGTTTTCAAGTATTTAAACTATCATATTCATGTATATGTCGTGTGTAATGGCTTACGTTTGCAAAATCAAGATAAAATTGCTGTTTTTAGCTTGCAAAAACATAGAAAATGCTGTTTTCAAGTATTTAAACTGTCATATTCATATTTTTGTCATCTATAATGGCTAATGATAGTGAAATCAAGATAAAATTGCTGTTTTAAGCATGCAAAAGCATATAAAACGCCGTTTTCAAGTATTTAAACTGTCATATTCATGTATATGTCGTGTGTAAAGGTTTATGTTTGCAAAATCAAGATAAAATAGCTGTTTTCAGCTTGCAAGAACATAAAAACGCTGTTTTCAAGTATTTAACTGTCATATTCATGTTTCTGTCGTGCATAATGGCTAATGTTGGTGAAATCAAGAAAAAATTACTGTTTTAAGCATGCAAAAGCATACAAAACACCGTTTTCATGTATTTAAACTGTCATATTCATGTATATGTCGTGTTTAATGGCTTATGTTTGCAAAATCAAGATTAAATAGCTGTTTTCAGCTGGCAAAAACATACACAATGATGTTTTCAAGAATTTAAACTGTCATATTCATATTTCTGTCATGTGTAATGGCTAATGTTGGTGAAATCAAGATAAAATTGCTGTTTTAAGCATGCAAAAGCATACAAAACGCCGTTTTCAAGTATTTTAACAGTCATATTCATGTATATGTCGTGTATAATGGCTTATGTTTGCAAAATCAAGATGAAATAGCTAATTTCAGCTTGCAAAAACATACAAAACGTTGTTTTGAAGTATTTAACTGTCATATTCATGTATATGTCGTGTGTGATGGCTTATGTTTGCAAAATCAAGATAAAATAGTTATTTTCAGCTTGCAAACACATACAAAATGCTGTTTTCAAGTATTTAAACTGTCATATTAATGTTTCTGTCCTGCTAATGTTGGTGAAATCAAGATAAAATTAGATCCATTAAGTTGGCCCCCCAGTTATTAAATTTTAAATATATTATTACGCTAATACAATGTGCTTACTATGTGCTGCAATGTGCTGTATGTTATTAAAAATGTGCTGGTTCTATTTACCTATTTTTTTAAAAATTCTTAATGAGGGGCCAACTTAACGACAGCCCCCCGGACTAGAAATTTTGATGTTTCGTTGACGGAAAAATAATGTGCTTAGCATGTGCTGGGATGTGCTGTATGTTATTTAAAATGTGCTGCATCTGTTTACCTGATTAAAAAAAATTTTTAATGAGGGGCCAACTTAATGACAGCCCCCCAACTAATAATTTTGATATTTTTTTTGACGGAAAATGAATGTGCTTGGAATGTGCTGGCATGTGCTGTATGTTATTTAAAATGTGCTGGTTCCGTTTACCTGAATAAAAAAAATTCGTAATGAGGGGCCAACTTAATGACAGCCCCCCAACTAATAATTTTGATGTTTTTTTTGACGGAAAATGAATGTGCTTGGAATGTGCTGGGATGTCAACTAGTAATTAAGAAGTTTTGTTGATTAAATATAATTGTGCTGTATATTATTTTAAATGTGCTGGTTCCGTTAACCTGTTTAAAAAAATCTTTATGAGGGGCCAACTTAAGGACGTTTCTCCGTGACTTCATTAATCAAATGAGTCATTATCCACCCGTCCAACTAGTAATTATGAATTATATTATGACATAATATAGTTCCATTACTACAGTGGTGCATCATTTAGTTCTAGACTTCAGATTTATGAGTTATATTTTTTCAATCCAGTCCACAATAAAACCAATTTAAAACGCATTGGCTTTAAGTCGAGATTATAAATAAATTTTTTTAATACAACTGAATGTAATCAATTACTTACAAAGTATTATTATTACTGTAACGCAACAATCATCTAGTTAATTAAAATAAAGGATCACCTACCTTTACCTGTGTACCTACGTTGTGCTTACCTGAAAAACAAATATAACCCCACAGAATTCGTAATACGAATTTCCCGGCAATGGTGTGGGAATCGGTGAAAGTATGAATAAAAGTAATAATATTTATTTTCTATTAAAGTTAATAATAATATATTTGCAGTATTGTAGTATAATATATAAACATATATTATTGACAATCCGCCATCTTGAAACAAAATGGCGCACAGCCAACTTGAAAAATACTCAACTGAATGAGTTCAAATTTGGCACATGCATAACTGAGAGTTTATTATAATACATGAACATATACTAATGACAATCTGTCACTTAGGAGTATAAACTCCAGTCGCGTGTCGGAGCTGGCATGCACACACATTTTTTTATTTCTTTTAACTATTTTTATTACCTTTAATCTTTTTTATTTGTTAATTTTGTAAAATAGATATTTAAGGGCATTTATTTTGTTTAAATAAAACTAAATTAATTTTGAAAGTAGCGGGCGTAGACTAGTGGCTAATGATCTAGCATTCGGTTCCAGGGGTTGGTTTCTGCTACCAGCAATCTCGATGTCGAAAATGTAAAATCATATAATACATTATCGAGACGTGGTTCGGATTTCACGTTGGGCCGGCGGTCCCGTGCATAGCAAGAAGAATTTATTCGTGTTGTATAGCGTAAATAAGTAAATAAACTGTGTCAATATTGTATATAGGTACTACAATACTGCTAATATATTATTATTAACTTTAATAGAAAATAAATATTACTTTTATTCATACTTTCACCGATTCCCACACCATTGCCGGGAAATTCGTATTACGAATTCTGTGGGGTTATATTTGTTTTTCAGGTAAGCACAACGTAGGTACACAGGTAAAGGTAGGTGATACTTTATTTTAATTAACTAGATGATTGTTGCGTTACAGTAATAATAATACTTTGTATGTAATTGATTACATCCAGTTTTATTAAAAAATTTTATTTATAATCTCGCCTTAAAGCCAATGAGTTTTAAATTGGTTTTATTGTGGATTTGATTGAAAAAATATAACTCATAAATCTGAAGTCTAGAACTAAATGATGCACCACTGTAGTAATGTAACTATATTATGTCATAATATAATTCATAATTTACTAGTTGGACGGGTGGATAGTGACTCACTTGATTAGAGAAGTCACGGAGAAACGTCCTTAAGTTGGCCCTTCATAAAGATTTTTTTAAACAGGTAACGGAACCAGCACATTTAAAATAATATACAGCACAATTATGTTTAATCAACAAAACTTCTTAATTACTAGTTGACGGGGCTAGCATTAAGTTGGCCCGTCATTAAGAAATTTTGAAAAACTGGAAAAAAGAACCAGTAAAGTAACTTACAGCACATTCCAAGCAAATGCATTTTCCGTCAACAAAACATCTAGTGGGGAACGGTCATTAAGTTGGCCTCTCATCAAGAATTTTTTTAAAACAGGTAAACGGAACCAGCACATTTTAAATAACATACAGCACATCCCAGCACATTCTAAGCACATTCATTTTCCGTCAACAAAACATTAAAATTATTAGTTGCGGGGCTGTCATTAAGTTGGCCCCTCATTACGAATTTTTTTAAATCAGGTAAACGGAACCAGCACATTTTAAATAACATAAAGCACATGCCAGCACATTCCAAGCACATTCATTTTCCGTAAAAAAAAAACATCAAAATTATTAGTTGGGGGGCTGTCATTAAGTTGGCCCCTCATTAAGAATTTTTTTAAATCAGGTAAACGGATCTAGCACATTTTAAATATTATACAGCACATCCCAGCACATGCCAAGCACATTATTTTTCCGTCAACGAAACATCAAAATTTCTAGTTCGGGGGGCTGTCGTTAAGTTGGCCCCTCATTAAGAATTTTTAAAAAAACAGGTAAACGGAACCAGCACATTTTTAATAACATACAGCACATTGCAGCACATAGTAAGCACATTGTATTAGCGTAATAATATATTTAAAATTTAATAACTGGGGGAACAACTTAATGGATCTGATAAAATTGCTGTTTTAAGCATGCAAAAGCATACAAAACGCCGTTTTCAAGTATTTAAACTGTCATATTCAAGTATATGTCGTGTGTAATGGCTTATTTTTGCAAAATCAAGATAAAATAGCTGTTTTCAGCTTGCAAAAACATACAAAATGCTGTTTTCAAGTATTTTTACTGTCATATTTATGTTTCTCTCTTATATAATGGCAAAAGTTGGTGAAAACAAGATAAAATTGCTGTTTTAAGCATACAAAAGCATACAAAACACCGTTTTCAAATATTTAAACTGTCATATTCATGTATATGTCGTGTGTAATGGCATACGTTTGCAAAATCAAGATAAAATAGCTGTTTTAAGCTTGCAAAAACATACAAATACTGTTTTCAAGTATATAAACTGTCATATTCATGTTTCTGTCGTGTATAATAGCAAATGTTGGTGAAATCAAGATAAAATTGCTGTTTTAAGTATGCAAAAGCATAATAACCGCCGTTTTCAAGTATTTAAACTGTCATATTCATGTATATGTCGTGTGTAATGGTTTATGTTTGCAAAATCAAGATAAAATAGCTGTTTTCAGCTTGCAAGAACATACAAAACGCTGTTTTCAAGTATTTGAACTGTCATATTCATGTTTCTGTCGTGTATTATGGCTAATGTTGGTGAAATCAAGAAAAAAATACTGTTTTAAGCATGCAAAAGTATACAAAACACCGTTTTCAAGTATTTAAACTGTCATATTCATGTATGTGTCGTGTGTAATGGCTTATGTTTGCAAAATCAATATAAAATAGCTGTTTTCAGCTTGCAAAAACATACATAATGCTGCTCTCAAGTATTTAAACTGTCATATTCATGTCTCTGTCGTATATAATGGCTAATGTTGATGAAATCAAGATACAATTGCTGCTTTAAGCATGCAAAAGCATACAAAATGCCGTTTTTAAGTATTTAGACTCTCATATTCATGTATATGTCGTGTGTAATGGCTTATGTTTGCAAAATCAAGATGAAATAGCTAATTTCAGCTTGCAAAAACATACAAAACGCTGTTTTCAAGTATTTAAACTGTCATATTCATGTTTCTGACTTGTATAATGGCTAATGTTGGTGAAATCAAGATATAATTGCTGTTTTAAGCATGCAAAAGCATACAAAACGCCGTTTTCAAGTATTTAAACAGTCATATTCAGGTATATGTCGTGTGTAATGGCTTATGTTTGCAAAATCAAGATAAAATAGCTGTTTTCAGCTTGCAAAAACATACAAAACGCTGTTTTCAAGTATTTAAACTATCATATTCATGTTTCTGTCTTGTATAATGGCTAATGGTGGTGGAATCAAAATAAAATTGCTGTTTTAAGCATGCAAAAGCATACAAAACGCCGTTTTCAAGTATTTAAACTGTCATATTCATGTATATGTCGTGTGTAATGGCTTATGTTTGCAAAATCAAGATAAAATAGCTGTTTTCAGCTTGAAAAAACATACACAATGCTGTTTTCAAGTATTTAAACTGTCATATTCATGTTTCTGTCATGTATAATGGCTAATGTTGGTGAAATCAATATAAAATTGCTGTTTTAAGCATGCAAAAGCATACAACACGCCGATTTCAAGTATTTAAACTGACATATTTATGTATATGTCGTGTGTAATGGCTTATGTTTGCAAAATCAAGATGAAATAGCTGTTTTCAGCTTGCAAAAACATACAAAACGCTGTTTTCAAGTATTTAAACTGTCATATTCATGTTTCTGTCGTGTATAATGGCTAATGTTGGTGAAATCAATATAAAATTGCTGTTTTAAGCATGCAAAAGCATAAAAAACAATGTTTTAAAGTATTTAAACTGTCATATTCATATATATGTCGTGTGTAATGGCTAATGTTTGCAAAATCAAGATAAAATAGCTGTTTTCAGCTTGCAAAAAAATACTAAATGCTGTTTTCAAGTATTTAAACTGTCATATTCAAGTTACTGTCGTGTATAATGACAAATGTTGGTGAAATCAAGATAAAGTTGCTGTTTTAAGCATGCAAAAGCATACAAAACGCCGTTTTCAAGTATATAAACAGTCATATTCATGTATATGTCGTGTGTAATGGCTTATGTTTGCAAAATCAATATAAAATAGCTGTTTTCAGCTTGCAAAAACATACAAAACGCTGTTTTCAAGTATTTAAACTGTCATGTTAATGTCTCTGTCGTGTATAATGATAATGTTGATGAAATCAAGATACAATTGCTGCTTTAAGCATGCAAATGCATACAAAATGCCGTTTTTAAGAATTTAGACTGTCATATTCATGTATATGTCGTGTGTAATGGCTTATGTTTGCAAAATCAAGATGAAATAGCTGTTTTCAGATTGCAAAAATATACAAAACGCTGTTTTCAAGTATTTAAATAGTCATATTCATGTATATGTCGTGTGTAATGGCTTATGTTTGCAAAATCAAGATAAAATAGCTGTTTTCAGCTTACAAAAACATACAAAATGCTGTTTCCAAGTTTTTAAACTGTCATATTCATGTTTCTGTCGTGTATAATGGCTAATGTTGGCGAAATCAAGATAAAATTGCTGTTTTAAGCATGCAAAAGCATAATAAACGCCGTTTTCAAGTATTTAAACTGTCATATTTATGTATATATCGTGTGTAATGGCTTATATTTGCAAAATCAAGATAAAATAGCTGTTTTTAGCTTGCAAAAACATACAAAATGCTGTTTTCATGTATTTAAACTGTCATATTCATGTTTCTGTCATGTTTAATGGCTAATGTTGGTGAAATCAAGAAAAAATTACTGTTTTAAGCATGCAAAAGCATGCAAAACACCGTTTTCAAGTTTTTAAACTGTCATATTCATGTATATGTCGTGTTTAATGGCTTATGTTTGCAAAATCAAGATTAAATAGCTGTCTTTAGCTTGCAAAAACATACAAAATGCTGTTTTCAAGTATTTAAACTGTCATATTCATGTTACTGTCGTGTATAATGGCAAATGTTGGTGAAATCAAGATAAAATTGCTGTTTTAAGCATGCAAAAGCATACAAATCGCCGTTTTAAATTATTTAAACTGTCATTTTAATGTATATATCGTGTGTAATGGCTTATGTTTGCAAAATCAAGATAAAATAGCTATTTTCAACCTGCTTAAACATACAAAACGCTGTTTTTAAGTATTTAATCTGTCATATTTATGTTTCTGTCGTCTATAATGGCTAATGTTAGTGAAATCAAGATAAAATTGCTGTTTTTAGCTTGCAAAAACATACAAAATGCTGTTTTCAAGTATTTAAACTGTCATATTCATATTTTTTCATGTATAATGGCTAATGATAGTGAAATCAAGAAAAAAAATACTGTTTTAAGCATGCAAAAGCATACAAAACACCGTTTTCAAGTATTTAATCTGTCATATTCATGTATATATCGTGTTTAATGGCTTATTTTTGCAAAATCAAGATTAAATAGCTGTTTTCAGCTTGCAAAAACATACACAATGCTGTTTTCAAGTATTTAAACTGTCATATTCATGTTTCTGTCGTGTATAATGGCTAATGTTGGTGAAATCAAGATAAAATTGCTGTTTTAAGCATGCAAAAGCATACAAAACGCCGTTTTCAAGTATTTTAACAGTCATATTCATGTATATGTCGTGTATAATGGCTTATGTTTGCAAAATTAAGATGAAATAGCTGTTTTCAAGTTGCAAAAACATACAAAACGCTGTTTTCAAGTATTTAAACAGTCATATTCATGTATATATCTTGTGTAATGGCTTATGTTTGCAAAATCAAGATGAAATAGCTGTTTCCAGCTTGCAAAAACATACAAAACGCTGTATTCAAGTATTTAGACTGTCATATTCATGTATATGTCGTGTGTAATGGCTTATGTTTGCAAAATCAAGATGAAATAGCTGTTTTCAGATTGCAAAAACATACAAAACGCTGTTTTCAAGTATTTAAACTGTCATATTCATGTTTCTGACGTATATAATGGCTAATGTTGGTAAAATCAATATAAAATTGCTGTTTTAAGCATGCAAAAGCATACAAAACACCGTTTTCAAGTATTTAGACTGTCATTCATGTATATGTCGTGTGTATTGGCTTATGTTTGCAAAATGAAGATAAAATAGCTGTTTTCAGCTTGAAAAAACATACAAAATGCTGTTTTCAAGTATTTAAACTGTTATATTCATGTTTCTGTCGTGCATAATGGCTAATGTTGGTGAAATTAAAAAAAAATTGCTGTTTTAAGCATGCAAAAGCATACAAAACACCGTTTTCAAGTATTTAAACTGTCATATTCATGTTTCTGTCGTGTATAATGGCTAATGTTGGTGAAATCAAGATAAAATAGCTGTTTTTAGCTTGCAAAAACATACAAAATGCTGTTTTCAAGTATTTAAATTGTCAT
Organism: Poecilus cupreus; assembly: GCA_963942605.1. Lineage (NCBI taxonomy): Eukaryota > Metazoa > Arthropoda > Insecta > Coleoptera > Carabidae > Poecilus > Poecilus cupreus. Next base: position 42,875 of record CAWWDY010000961.1, read on the forward strand.
ATTCATGTTTCTGTCATGTATACTGGCAAATGTTGGTGAAATCAAAATAAAATTGCTGTGTTACGTGTCAATTTCGTATCCCATTCCTTTTTTTGTTCATATCCTGTAGATCCTTCCTCATGAATTTATTGGTTTCCTTTCCTCTACTAACCTAAAAGAAAAATTGTATAGTTAAAGAATTGATCAATGTAACCTAAAAATTTCTTATTTTACACTTACCTGTAATGATTTACAATAGTTAAATTTGATTTATTGCCGTGCTTTAGTTACCACATCTTAGAATTATTTCCTTTTTTTATTCCAAGAACTTATTTGTTGATATCTTGTTGACACTTTAGAATTGTTTAAACGCGCAGGCGTCATTAGTGTGTAAAGGCGCAGTTATAGCGCCGCGTATTTGATAAAACTTAGTTTAACTATTTAGACCTTTATTTTCGTTATAAACATAAACTACAGTACACCCTCGATTATTAATAATAACCCTTAAACTACCTTTCACATTTAATTCCCTTGTTTGCCTGCCTTTCCTGCGAGATTGTGCATTGTATACATGCCTTTAGTTGCCGTTTTTTATTGTTGTCGCTAGTGTTCTGACACTTTCCTTGTTTTCTTCTTAAATTCGTATAGCTGTCCTTGTCCATCTCTCTCTTTCTTAAAATTAAAAATTTTACACAAGTCAGTGGGAAGTTGAAAAAGAAAGATACGAAGCGAGAACAAGCTGAAGTCGTACCGAGTTTATGAGTTTTGGTTGTTTACTAATATTGTTTCTACAATACCCAGTTTTGGGGATTTTGGGTAATCACCAAACGTAGTTCCGGGAGCAGTGGTTGTGTGATATTTCGTGTGCACTCTCCGGAATAGCTCAGTTGTTGAGGATTTAAAATAAACGGTCGGCGACCGCCATTGTTCCATCTTCACGCCTCATGAATGCGCTCAAACTCAGGCAGCGCATACCCAGCTTCCTTGGTACCCGACCAGCAGCCTTCGGTGTCCTGCGTCTCAGCCCAGACCGCCAAGTGCATCCGCCGCGAGCCAGATCCAGTGATCCAGATATTGGTGGCCCAGTAGAGCGCGGAGCGAGGGGCAAGGGGTACTCCAGCGTCCAGTAGTGGCTCGTCGTACAGCTAAGTGAATTATTATAACTGTTAGCTACTTGTTATTTCTCCCGCGAATTTTATCGCCCTGATTTTGTGTATTTGGTCAGTTGTTTCAATTGTTGCCGAGTTTATTCTGTCAGTTTTGAATATTATCAGAAACACTTCGATTGGTTTAGTTATTAATACTATTACATGTTGCCTTATATAACTTCACGATTGCACATTTTTATTGATTGTTGTAATTTCAATTACCATAATTTCAATTATTATAATTTCAATTATTATTTACTGTTGATTTCGCAACGCCTTGTCTGGGGTAATTCGAGAATCGATTTATTGTTCTTATACGTCTTATACGCTCAACCCCATTGTTGTAAACCGACGTCGATCGACCTAGGGTCATATGTTTTAGAACTTTTGTACTTTATTTGCGGGCAGTGTATAAACGTTACGGTATTTCAATCACGTCATATACTCAAGACAGCATTGGCTGCTCTTCCTCGCGTCACCCCAACACAGTGCGTAGCTTTTCTTTGTGTTTTTGTTTATTACACTTTCATCCATCGCAGTAAATATTTTACTTTAACTTTTCTGTGTTTGAATGTAAGGAAACTTACCCAACCTATCCAATCAATCAGTGGTGACAAAGTGAGTGCTACTTTATTATTATTATCTCGTTCTGTGATACACAAATCACGGTAAGTATGATGAGTTACTGAGCCCGCTGGTAATGTTATATATATTTATTTAGTATTATTTGTTTTGTCGTGTTTTCCGAACAGGTCTCCAACGTCTTGGTTGCTGCTGACGGTTGCGCAGCGGATGCACTCCTCGTATACCATTTCCTTGCGCTGTATCCGTTACCTTCCTGCGCGCCTCGATTATTGTTTTTGCTCCTGGTACCTTCGCGGTTGGGTACCGCTGGCTGTAAAGCGACCGCGTGGCGCCCTCTCTAATATTACTGTTGTTATCGATTTCCAAGAACCAAAAATCGACCCACACCCATCTCCACTGATCTATTTAGCTAGCCGCCTCCATCAAGGAGCACAGTTACGCCTGCATAACCACCACGGTTTTGTAGGGTAACAGCTGTTTTAAGCATGCAAAAGCATACAAAACACGGTTTTTAAGAATTTAAACTGTCATATTCATGTATATGTCGTGTATAATGGCTTATGTTTGCAAAATCAAGATAAAACAGCTGTTTTCAGCTTGCAAAAACGTACAAAATGCTGTTTTTAAGTATTTAAACTGTCATATTCATGTTTCTGTCGTGCATAATGGCTAATGTTGGTGAAATAAAGATAAAATTGCTGTTTTAAGCATGCAAAAGCATAAAAAACAACGTTTTCAATTATTTAAACTGCCATATTCATGTATATGTCGTGTATAATGGCTTATGTTTGCAAAATCAAGATAAAATAGCTGTTTTCAACTTGCAAAAACGTACAAAATGCTGTTTTCAAATACTTAAACTGTCATATTCATGTTTCTGTCATGTATAAAGGCTAATGTTGGTGAAATCAAGATAAAATTGCTGTTTTAAGCATGCAAAAGCATACAAAACGCCGTTTTCAAGTATTTTAACAGTCATATTCATGTATATGTCGTGTATAATGGCTTATGTTTGCAAAATTAAGATGAAATAGCTGTTTTCAGATTGCAAAAACATACAAAACGCTGTTTTCAAGTATTTAAACAGTCATATTCATGTAAATATCGTGTGTAATGGCTTATGTTTGCAAAATCAAGATTAAATAGCAGTTTTCAGCTTGCAAAAACATACAAAACGCTGTTTTCAAGTATTTAAACTGTCATATTCATGTTTCTGTCGTGTATAATGGCTAATGTTGGTGAAATCAAGATAAAATTGCTGTTTTAAGCATGCAAAAACATACAAAACGCCGTTTTCAAGTATTTAAACAATCATATTTATGTATGTCGTGTGTAATGGCTTATGTTTGCAAAATCAAGATAAAATAGCTGTTTTCAGTTTGCAAAAACATACAAAATGCAGGTTTCAAGTATTTAAATAGTCATATTCATGTATATGTCGTGTGTTAAGGCTTATGTTTGTAAAATCAAGATAAAATAGTTGTTATTAGCTTGCAAAAACATACAAAATGCTGTTTTCAAGTATATAAACTATCATATTCAAGTTACTGTCGTATATAATGGCAAATGTTGGTGAAATCAAGATGAAATTGCTGTTTAAAGCATGCAAAAGCATACAAAACGCCGTTTTTAAGTATTAAAACAGTCATATTCATGTATATGTCATTTGTAATGGCTTATGTTTGCAAAATCAATATAAAATAGCTGTTTTCAGCTTGCAAAAACATACAAAACGCTGTTTTCAAATACTTAAACTGTCATATTCATGTCTCTGTCGTGTATAATGGCTAATGTTGATAAAATCAAGATACAATTGCTGCTTTAAGCATGCAAAAGCATACAAAATGCCGTTTTTAAGTATTTAGACTGTCATATTCATGTATATGTCGTGTGTAATGGCTTATGTTTGCAAAATCAAGATGAAATAGCTGTTTTCAGATTGCAAAAACATACAAAACGCTGTTTTCAAGTATTTAAATAGTCATATTCATGTATATGTCGTGTGTAATGTCTTATGTATGCAAAATCAAGATAAAATAGCTGTTTTCAGCTTACAAAAACATACAAAATGCTGTTTCCAAGTTTTAAAACTGTCATATTCATGGGGTAAATAGCTCCGTGGTAACGTGTCGGACTGTGGATCGTGAGATCCTCAGTTCGAATCCCACTGCCGACAGTTAAAAGTTTAAATTTACCCCTGTGGTTCCCCCTCCACTAACATCTTTGGGTGCTATGATTTGAAGGCTGGTAACCGCACTTCATACGCAAAAATATATCACCTACCGAGATCTGCGTAAGCAGAGTGCCACACCCATAATGGGTAAAAGGCGTGATGATATATTTATTTATTTATTTATATTCATGTTTCTGTCGTAAGTTTAAGTATTTAAACTGTCATATTCATGTATATGTCGTGTGTAATGGCTTATGTTTGAAAAATCAAGATAAAATAGCTGTTTTCAGCTTGAAAAAACATACAGAACGCTGTTTTTAAGTATTTAAACTGTCATATTCATGTCTCTGTTGTGTGTAATGGCTTATGTTGGTGGAATCAAAATAAAATTGCTGTTTAAGCATGCAAAAGCATACCAAACACCGTTTTCAAGTATTTAAACTGTCATATTCATGTACATGTCGTGTCTAATGGCTTATGTTTGTGATATCAAGATAAAATTGCTGTTAAAGCATGCAAAACAATACAAAACACCGTTTTCAAGTATTTAAACTGTCATATTCATGTGTATGTCGTGTGTAATGGCTTATGTTTGTGATATCAAGATAAAATTGCTGTTAAAGCATGCAAAATAATACAAAACACCGTTTTCAAGTATTTAAACTGTCATATTCATGTTTCTGTCGTGTATAATGGCTTATGTTTGCAAAATCAAGATTAAATTGCTGTTTTCACCTTGCAAAAACGTACAAAATACTGTTTTTAAGTATATAAACTGTCATATTCATGTCTCTGTCGTGTGTAATGGCTTATGTTGGTGGAATCAAAATTAAACTGCTGTTTAAGCATGCAAAAGCATACAAAACAACGTTTTCAAGTATTTTAAATGTCATATTCATGTTTCTGTCGTGTATAATGGCAAATGTTGGTGAAATCAAGATAAAATTGCTGTTTTAAGCATGCAAAAGTAAACAAAACGCCGTTTTCAAGTATTAAAACAGTCATATTCATGTGTATGTCATGTGTAATGGCGTATGTTTGCAATATCAAGATAAAATAGCTCTTTTCAGCTTTCAAGAACATACAAAATGCTGTTTCTAAGTATTTAAACTGTCATATTCATGTTTCTGTCGTGCATAATGTCTAATGTTGGTGAAATTAAAATAAAATTGCTGTTCTAAGCATGCAAAAGCATACTAAACGACGTTTTTAAGTATTTAAACTGTCATATTCATGTATATGTTGTGTATAATGGCTTATGTTTGCAAAATCAAGATAAAATAGCTGTTTTCAGCTTGCAAAAACATACAAAATGCTGTTTTCAAGTATATAAACTGTCATATTCATGTTTCTGCCATGTATTATGGCAAATGTTGGTGAAATCAAGATAAAATTGCAGTTTTAATCATGCAAAAGCATACAAAACACCGTTTTTAAAAATTTAAACTTTCATATTTATGTATATGTCGTGTATAATGGCTTATGTTTGCAAAATCAAGATAAAATAGCTGTTTTCAGCTTGCAAAAACGTACAAAATGCTGTTTTCAAGTATTTAAACTGTCATATTCATGTTTCTGTCATGTATAATGGCTAATATTAATGAAATCAAGATAAAATTGCTGTTTTAAGCATGCAAAAGCATACAAAACGCCGTTTTCAAGAATTTAAACTGTCATATTCATGTATATGTCGTGTGTAATGGCTTATGTTTGCAAAATCAAGATAAAATAGCTGTTTTCAGCTTGAAAAAACATACACAATGCTGTTTTCAAGTATTTAAACTGTCATATTCATGTTTCTGTCATGCATAATGGCTAATGTTGGTGAAATCAATATAAAATTGCTGTTTTAAGCATGCAAAAGCATACAACACGCCGATTTCAAGTATTTAAACTGACATATTTATGTATATGTCGTGTGTAATGGCTTATGTTTGCAAATTCAAGATAAAATAGTTGTTTTCAGCTTAAAAAAACATACAAAATGCTGTTTTCAAGAATTTAAACTGTAATATTCATGTTTCTGTCGTGTATAATGGCTAATGTTGGTGAAATCAAGATAAAATTGCTGTTTTAAGCATGCAAAAGCATACAAAACACCGTTTTCAAGTATTTAATTTGTCATATTAATGTGTATGTCGTGTGTAATGGCTTATGTTTGCAAAATCAAGATAAAATAGCTATTTTCATCTTGCAAAAACATATAAAATGCTGTTTTCAAGTATTTAAACTATCATATTCATGTTTCTGTCGTGTATAATGGCTAATGTTGATAAATCAAGATAAAATTGCTTTTTTAAGCATGCACAAGGATACAAAACACAGTTTTCAAGTATATAAACTGCCAAATTTATGTATATGTCGTGTGTAATGGCTTATGTTTGCAAAATCAAGATAAAATAGCTGTTTTCAGCTTGCAAAAATATACAAACGCTGTTTTCAAGTATATAAACTGTCATATTCATGTTTCTGTCGTGTATAATGGCTAATGTTGGTGAAATCAAGATAAAATAGCTGTTTTCAGCTTGCAAAAACATACAAAATGCTGTTTCAAAGTACTTAAACTGTCATATTCATGTATATGTCGTGTGTAATTGCTTATGTTTGCAAAATCAAGATAGAATAGCTGTTTTCAGCTTGCAAAAACATACAAAACGCTGTTTTCAAGTATTAAAACTGTCATATTCATGTTTCTGTTGTGTATAATGCCAAAGGTTGGTGAAATCAAGATAAAATTGCTGTTTTAAGCATGCAAAAGCATACAAAATACCGTTTCCAAGTATTTAAACTGCCATATTCATGTATATGTCGTGTCTAATGGCTTATGTTTGAAAAATCAAGATAAAATAGCTCTTTTCAGCTTGCTAAAACATACAAAACGCTGTTTTCAAGAAATTAAACTGTCATATTTAAGTTTCTGTCGTGTATAATGTCTAATGTTGGTGAAATCAAGATAAAATTGCTGTTTTAAGCATGAAAAAGCATACAAAACACCGTTTTCAAGTATTTAAACTGTCATATTTATGTATATATCGTATGTAATGGCTTTTGTTTGCAAAATCAAAATAAAAGAGCTGTTTTCAGCTTGCAAAAACATACGAAATGCTGTTTCCAAGTATTTAAACTGTCATATTCATGTATATGTCGTGTGTAATGGCTTATGTTTGCAAAATCAAGATAAAATAGCTGTTTTCAGCTTGCAAAAATATACAAAATGCTGTTTTCAAGTATTTAAACAAGTATAACTGTCATATTTATGTTTCTGTCGTGTATAATGGCTAATTAAAAATAAATGGATACAATTTTACAAACATATGACCCACATGTTGCTACGACCATAAAGCACTTGATGAAAGCCAACAGACAACTGGCCGCAGCCATCAATCAACGTACTTTTCTACTCAGGTGCAGACAAGATAAGGTGATACCAACACACATTCAAAATAATTTCAAATGCCTACAACAGTCACTGACTTCAGACCATCCATTTAAATCTAAAATAACAAAATTGATTAATAATTTTAAAACACAAGTATTAAACACTGAAATAAAAATAGCTTGTTTCCGTTTAAAAAAACTAGAACAACAATACAAAGATCTATTAAATCAATTACTGAATAAAGTCAGCGATGTACATCTACAATTTATAAACAGCACACTAACTAGACAATTCAACTATCATAACAACACTATTAAAAACAAACATATTAAAAAACTAAGTAATCTAAAAAATAAAACACGTACGAACAACAATCTATTTCCAGAAGATGAATGGTTCTTAAATCTAACAAATGTAGAGTTTCCAAATGAATGCAAAAATTTATTAGCGTTAGGCCCAAAATTTGCTGTTCCCTACCAACCACAGGAAATTCCTGTTGACAGACTTATTACTGACGTTGAATACATACTAAGTTCAACAACAGACAATGAATTAAAAAATAATTTGAGAGCTAACGTTGCTAATAACATCACCAATCATCTACACAGAACACATGACAAGAACAACAAGTCACATTTAACACTAGATTACAATAAAACGAAGAAATTTCTGAAAAATAATCACACAGAAGTTCTTATAGTTAGAGCAGATAAAGGCAACAAAACAGTAGCTATTAGCACCGAAGACTACAACAACAAAATGAATGACCTTCTATCCGACTCCACAACATATAAAGTAGTAAACAAAGACCTAACCACTAAAATACAAAATAAAAACAATTCACTTATTAAAAAACTACATGACAATAACTACATAGATAAGATCACTAAAACTAGGTTAACACAAGACACTGCTGTTGCACCACGCATTTACGGAAACATCAAGGTTCATAAAACTGATCTACCACTACGTCCGATCGTTTCCGGAATCAATGGACCTACATCTAACATCTCCAAGTATCTAGCTGGTTTACTTAGCGGCCTAGAAAATGATGACTTCCATGTGAAGAGTTCCTTTGAGTTCGCTACCTTCAAATCGACGGTTAAACTAGATCCTGGATACATACTAATTTCACTTGATGTAGTCTCGTTGTTCACTAATGTGCCCCTCAACCTCATTCTACAAGTGATAGAAGAGAAATGGGATATAATTAGTAAGAAAACAGACATACCACTAAGTGAATTCTTACAACTAATAGAGTTCTGGTACAACAACAGCTTCTTCTGCTTCAATGGCATTTTCTACCTGCAACAATTTGGTACTGCAATGGGTTCCAGCCTAAGTCCTGTGATCGCCAATCTAGTCATGGATCGATTAGTTCAGCATTGTGTCTCCATTCTTCCTTTTCCCATTCCATTTATCAAGAAGTACGTTGATGACATCATCACAGCTATACCGTCTGACCAAAAAGAAACCATTCTACAAGTATTCAACAGCTACGACAACCACCTACAGTTCACGATGGAAGTTGAGAGTGAAGGAAAAATACCATTTCTTGACATGCTTCTAATTAGACAAGAAGAAGGTGACATTTTGTCAAAATGGTATCAAAAGCCGACATCTACAACAAGATATCTGAACTACCATTCACACCATCCGCGACACCAACTGATTAACTTGGCGGTAAATTTAAAAAATCGGGCGCTGAAACTTACGTCAGAATGCTTCTACACCGAGGTCGAGATGAAGATCAAACAACTACTTCTTATAAATAATTACCCCAAAACCCTTGTAAACCGCATCCTCAACACAAACAACCCCAAACCTCCACGCTCCCCACCTACTGACAATAACAATTATTACTGCACCATTCCGTTCATTTCTGACTTATCTCATAAAGTCAGAAATACTTTGTCACGTCATCTCAACATCAACATCACTTTTAAACAGTACAAAACGGTAAATAATTTGTTCAGTAATACCAAAACCCCTATAGATACGATGCAGAGATCCAATATCATTTACAAGATTCCATGCAAAGATTGCGACCAAGTCTATATAGGACAAACTAAAAGATATTTGAGTACCAGATTAAAAGAACATAAACGGAACTGTGAAAAACAGAATTTGAGCGCTAAGTGTGCCTTAGTGGAACACAGTCAGGTAGAGAAGCACGCTTTTGACTTTGAGAACACCACAATACTAGCCACTGAAAAGAACTTAAATAAACGGTTAACCATGGAAATGCTACACATCCAAAGAAACAAAAAAGCAGTAAACGCACAAACAGATATACAAAATCTCAGCTCCATGTATTCTGGGATTATAACAAAACACTATGGACAGTTATTTTTACAATAATCAGTTTATTTCATTTGTGTACATTTCAACATTCTGGTGATATTTCAACTGTGATATTATTTTGTAGTTTTAATGTATTGTCTATTCCTGTATTTTGTCCTGCAAGCCCTTGATTGGCTGAAGAGTGGTTCTTTGCATCTCTGTACGATTACTTCACTAGAAACTTCTTGCATAAGTCAGTTAGTTGATGACTGTTAAGTAACATGTTTGTGTGTGTATTTTATCCTTTTTTGACGACAGATTTCTGTAAAATAATTTTTTACATGATATTCTTTATTTTTTAAAAACCAATTATGTAAGTCTGCTTACCTTGACATATGTATGTTTATTTATTGTTTGTTTGTTTGTATCAGCACCCTGATGAAGACTGATTAGCAGTCGAAACGTTGGTGTATTTATTGGATTTTATTAAATTGACTGCTTCTCCAACATCTCGTTTTTATTCATAATGGCTAATGTTGGTGAAATCAAGATAAAATTGCTGTTTTAAGCATACAAAATGCCGTTTTCAAGTATTTAAACAGTCATATTCATGCATATGTCGTGTGTAATGGCTTATGTTTGCAAAATCAAGATAAAATAGCTGTTTTTAGCTTGCAAAAACATACAAAACGCTGTTTTTAAGTATTTAAACTGTCATATTTATGTTTCTGGCGTGTATAATGGCTAATTTTGGTAAAGTCAAGATAAAATTAATGTTTTAAGCATGCAAAAGCATACAAAACACCGTTTTCAAGTATTTAAACAGTCATATTTATGTATATGTCGTGTGTAATGGCTTATATTTGCAAAATCAAGATAAAATAGCTGCTTGAAAAAACATACAAAATGCTGTTTTCAAGTATTTAAACTGTAATATTCATGTTTCTGTTATGTATAGTGACTAATGTTGGTGAAATCAAGATAAAATTGCAGTTTTAAGCATGGAAAAGCATACAAAACGCCGTTTTCAAGTATTTAAACAGTCATATTCATGTTTCTGTCGTGTATTATGGCAAATGTTGGTAAAATCAAGATAAAATTGCTGTTTTAAGCATGCAAAAGCATACAAAACGCCGATTTTAAGTATTTAAACTGTCATATTCATGTACATGTCGTGTGTAATGTCTTATGTTGGTGATATCAAGATAAAATTGCTGTTAAAGCATGCAAAACAATACAAAACACCGTTTTCAAGTATTTAAAAATTAGGCACTGTACTGTCGTGTTGACGTGTTGTTTTTGTGCTCTGTGAATTTTTGAATTTTTACAGTGAAATTACAAATAGAAATATATTTTGACTAAACCACCAGGTGTGTTACTAATAGTGTATCAAATAAATATAAAGGTTGGTGATAATTTTACATTAAACAATTTTAAAACTGAAATTTATAAAGAGCACGTGTGAGAATAAAAACGTAAAATCTCAATATTCTAGCAATTGATAATTAATCGTGTCCGTGCGGTTATTTATAATTGTTTGTTAATTAATGTCAATGACGATGCGATCGCCAACGGCAACACGATCGGGGGCAAAAGGAAGCACTGAAATTTTTCAAAAACTGTCAGATTACTTTAATTCAAAAAACTTTGTAAAGTTGTTAAATAAATCTGTAGCTGCTGTATTTCAATCGGAAATTAAAAACTTGAGTGCATCAAACTTAAAATTACAATCAGAAATTTATAACTTACAAGGAGAAATTAATAATTTAAAATCAGAAAATACTCAACTTAAGTTATCCAACTCGAACCTAACACTTGAAATAAAGGAAATAAAAAATAAACAATTAAACAATAACATAACAGTTTCAAGCGCAGATACTATATCTGATGTAAATAATACAATAACTTATGCGAATATCAGTAATAGTGTAAATAAGAAAACTGTTGACTCTAATCAAATAAGAAAACCTGTAATTAATAAAACTAAAACTGTAAATCAAACGCATAAAGACAAAAGTAAATCAACTAAGGTGATTTTTGGTTCTGCGCCAGACGAAAATAGTAAATTCATAGGCGGTACGAGAAAAATTTGGATCTACGTAGGAAGAGTGTCTAAAACAACTAGTGCGGACGACATTTTAAACTACGTTAATTCAAAGTGCCCAAATGAAGACTTCACTTGTGAACAACTCCAATCAAACGGTCAAAACAACTCCTTCAACATTAGTGCAAACTTCGAACTTCACGATACTCTCCATGATCCTAATTTTTGGCCAAAAAATATTCTTGTTAAGAGATTCTTTTTTCGTAGACAATCAACAGGAAAATTTTAATGCCTTAAGAACTTATAATCAAATGTTATATATTACATCTACACGAATGCTAAACTTATTTTATAGTAATATTTGCTCACTTACAAACAAATGTGAAGATCTAGAAATGATAAATAAAAATATTCTAGCAGATATTATCTGTTTAAGTGAACATTGGTTAAAATGTGAACAAAACGATTTATATAATTTATCTGGCTACTATAAAGCAGCCTGCTATAATAGAACGCAGCACGCCCTTGGTGGTGTAATTATATTTGTCCGCAATAACTTAAATTGTACTGAGATAGTTAATGTAAGAACATTAGCCATTGAGCTAGACTGTGAACTAATTGCTATTTGTATAAAAGAATATAATTGTATAGTTTTGACGCTTTATAGATCACTAAATGGGAACATTAATATATTTATTAACATTCTGATACAGGCTTTAAATATTTTAATCAAATATGTAAATATGCACATTATTGTTGTAGGTGATTTTAATGTGGCTTTTATGAATACAAATGCAAACAAGAATGTAATTATAGATCTTTTCTTAAGCTATGGCTTAAAACTTACAGTTCAACAATACACACGTGTAACTAGTAATACTAGTAGTTGTATAGATAAATTGTTTACTAACTTTTCGGATTTCAATATTTCTGTTCAAGATTTTGATTTATCCGACCATTCGTCGATCTTATTTCAGGTTGAATTAAAACAAAATAGAAATAGTTCTAACCCGGTTAGAAAACAATTTAGAAATTTAAACAATGCCACAAATGTTTCCAATTTTTATTACAGTCTTATTAATGAATCATGGGATAGATTATATAGTGAACCGTTTCCCAATAAAAAATGTAGTATATTTTTTGAAATATTTAATTATTATTTTTCCGTTGCCTTTCCAGTTGTGTATAGCAAAAAAGATAAATTAACAAAGAGTAGGTGGATGACTCCTGATCTTATAGAATTTCGTGAGCGTCTACAATTTATGTGGGAGATTGTGAAGTTATGTAACAACCAAGTTTTGAAAACTAAATATAATAATTTAAAAAAAGAATATAGGTCCAAGGTAAAGTCAGCAAGAAAATTATATAATCTGAGGTGCCTTTCTGAATCATCAAATAAAATTAGAACTTCCTGGTCCATAATAAATAATGAAACCGGTAGAACACCAAATAATAGGGAATGTACATTAACAGCAAACCAGTTAAATGACTTTTTCTCATCTGTTGCAGAAAATTTAAGCAAAGACATCTTACTTTCAGAAAATGATTACACAGATTTTCTATCGAATCTTAGTTTGGGGTTCGCGGTTTGGGGTTTTGATTTGGGGTTCGGTGTTTGAGGTTTGGGGTTAGGGGTTCGAGGTTTGAGGTTTGGAGTTCGAGGATTGAGGTTTGGGGTTGAGGTTTGGGGTTTGAGGTTTGGGGTTTGGGGTTCGAGTATTGAAGTTTGGGGTTGAGGTTTGGGGTTTCGGTTTGGGGTTGAGGTTTGGGGTTGAGGTTTGGGGTTGAGGTTTGGGGTTTGAGGTTAGGGATTTGAGGGTCGAAGTTTAAGGTTTGGGGTTCGAGGTTTGAGGTTTGGGGTTGAGGGTTAGGGGTTTGAGGTTTGAGGTTTGAGGTTTGGGGGTTGAGGTTCGATGTTTGAGGTTTGGAGTTGGGGGTACGAGGTTTGAAGTTTGGGGTTGAGGTTTGGGGTTTGAGTTTGGGGATTGGGGTTCGGGGTTTTAGGTTTGGGGTTTGTGGTGTTTGGATTGGGTGAAATGTTTCTTTCGTGCGAAACGGCGAATTATGAGATTCAAATTACTGTTTTAAACTTGTAAAAACATAAAAAACGCTGTTTTCAACTAATCAAACTGATAAATTCATGTTTCTTTTGTTGGAAACTGCGGATTTTTGTGAAATCACGATAAAACGCTGTTTTCAACTATTCAAACAGATAAATTCATGTTTCTTTCGTGAGAAACGGCGATATAAGAGAAATGACGATAAATTTGCTCTTTTAAACAAAAACATAGAAAAACGCTGTTTTTAACTATTCAAACTGATTAATTTATTTCTTTCGTTCGAAACGGTGGATTTTTGTAAAATTACGATAAAACTGCTGTTTTAAACTAGCAAAACCAAGAAAACGCTGTTTTCAACAATCTAAACTCACGTATTTAAAATGCTATTTTAAACTTGCAGAAACATAGAAAAACGCTGTTTTCAACTATTCAAACTGATAAATTCATGTTTCTTTCGTTCGAAAAGGGAGAATTTTGTGAAATCACGATTAAATTGCTGTTTTAAACTAGCAAAACCAAGAAAATGCTGTTTTCAATAATCTAAACTGATTTATTTAAAATGCTGTTTTAAACTTGCAAAAACAAAGAAAACGCTGTTTTGAACTATCCAAACTGACAAATTCATGTTTCTTTCGTGTAAAACGGCGATTTATGAGAAATGACGATAAGATTGCTGTTTTAAATTTGCAAAAACGCTGTTTTGAACTATTCAAACTGACAAATTCATGTTTCTTTCGTGCGAAACGGCGATTTATGAGAAATGACGATAAAATTGCTGTTTTAATCTTGCAAAAACATAGAAAAACGCTGTTTTCAACTATTCAAACTGATAAATTCATGTTTCTTTCGTGCGAAACGGCGATTTATGAGAAATGACGATAAAATTGCTGTTTTAAACTTGCAAAAACATAGAAAAACGCTGTTTTGAACTATTCAAACTGAGAAATTCATGTTTCTTTCGTGCGAAACGGCGATTTATGAGAAATGACGATAAAATTGCTATTTAAACTTGCAAATACATAGAAAAACGCTGTTTTCAACTATTCAAACTGATAAATTCATGTTTCTTTCGTGCGAAACGGCGATTTATGAGAAATGACGATAAAATTGCTATTTAAACTTGCAAATACATAGAAAAACGCTGTTTTCAACTATTCAAATTGATAAATTCATGTTTCTTTCGTGCGAAACGGCGATTTATGAGAAATGACGATAAAATTGCTGTTTTAAACTTGCAAAAACATAGAAAAACGCTGTTTTGAACTATACAAACTGACAAATTCATGTTTCTTTCGTGCGAAACGGCGATTTATGAGAAATGACGATAAAATTGCTGTTTTAAACTTGCAAAAACATATAAAAACGCTGTTTTGAACTATTCAAACTGACAAATTCATGTTACTTTCGTGCGAAACGGCGATTTATGAGAAATGACGACAAAATTGCTGTGTTAGACTTGCAAAAACATAGAAAAACGCTGTTTTCAACTATTCAAATTGATAAATTCATGTTTCTTTCGTGCGAAACGGCGATTTATGAGAAATGACGATAAAATTGCTGTTTTAAACTTGCAAAAACATAGAAAAACGCTGTTTTCAATTATTCAAACTGATAAATTCATGTTTCTTTCGTGTGAAACGGCGATTTATGAGAAATGACGATAAAATTGCTGTTTTAAACTTGCAAAAACATAGAAAAACGCTGTTTTGAACTACTCAAACTGAGAAATTCATGTTTCTTTCGTGCGAAACGGCGATTTATGAGAAATGACGATAAAATTGCTGTTTAAAACTTGCAAAAGCATAGAAAAACGCTGTTTTCAACTATTCAAACTGATAAATTCATGTTTCTTTCGTGCGAAACGGCGATTTATGAGAAATGACGATAAAATTGCTGTTTTAAACTTGCAAAAACATAGAAAAACGCTGTTTTGAACTATTCAAACTGAGAAATTCATGTTTCTTTCGTGCGAAACGGCGATTTATGAGAAATGACGATAAAATTGCTGTTTTAAACTTGCAAAAGCATAGAAAAACGCTGTTTTCAACTATTCAAACTGATAAATTCATGTTTCTTTCGTGCGAAACGGCGATTTATGAGAAATGACGATAAAATTGCTGTTTTAAACTTGCAAAAACATAGAAAAACGCTGCTTTCAACTATTCAAACTGATAAATTCATGTTTCTTTCGTGCGAAACGGCGATTTATGAGAAATGACGATAAAATTGCTGTTTTAAACTTGCAAAAACATAGAAAAACGCTGTTTTGAACTATTCAAACTGACAAATTCATGTTTCTTTTGTGCGAAACGGCGATTTATGAGAAATGACGATAAAATTGCTGTTTTAAACTTGCAAAAACATAGAAAAACGCTGTTTTCAGCTATTCAAACTGATAAATTCATGTTTATTTCTTGCGAAACGGCGATTTATGAGAAATGACGATAATATTGCTGTTTTAAACTTGCAAAAACATAGAAAAACGCTGTTTTGAACTATTCAAACTGACAAATTCATGTTTCCTTCGTGCGAAACGGCGATTTATGAGAAATGACGATAAAATTGCTGTTTTAAACTTGCAAAAACATAGAAAAACGCTGTTTTCAACTATTCAAACTGATAAATTCATGTTTCTTTCGTGTAAAACGGCGATTTATGAGAAATGACGATAAAATTGCTGTTTTAAACTTGCAAAAACATATAAAAACGCTGTTTTGAACTATTCAAACTGACAAAGTCATGTTACTTTCGTGCGAAACGGCGATTTATGAGAAATGACGACAAAATTGCTGTGTTAAACTTGCAAAAACATAGAAAAACGCTGTTTTCAACTATTCAAATTGATAAATTCATGTTTCTTTCGTGCGAAACGGCGATTTATGAGAAATGACGATAGAATTGCTGTTTTAAACTTGCAAAAACATAGAAAAACGCTGTTTTGAACTATTCAAACTGACAAATTCATGTTTCTTTCGTGCGAAACGGCGATTTATGAGAAATGACGATAAAATTGCTATTTAAACTTGCAAATACATAGAAAAACGCTGTTTTCAACTATTCAAACTGATAAATTCATGTTTCTTTCGTGCGAAACTGCGATTTATGAGAAATGACGATGAAATTGCTGTTTTAAACTTGCAAAAACATAGAAAAACGCTGTTTTGAACTATTCAAACTGACAAATTCATGTTTCTTTCGTGCGAAACGGCGATTTATGAGAAATGACGATAAAATTGCTGTTTTAAACTTGCAACAACATGGAAAAACGATGTTTTGAACTATTCAAACTGATAAATTCATGTTTCTTTCGTGCGAAACGGCGATTTCTGAGAAATGACGATAAAATTGCTGTTTTAAACTTGCAAAAACATAGAAAAACGCTGTTTTCAACTATTCAAACTGATAAATTCATGTTTCTTTCGTGCGAAACGGCGATTTATGAGAAATGACGATAAAATTGCTGTTTTAAACTTGCAAAAACATAGAAAAACGCTGTTTTCAACTATTCAAACAGATAAATTCATGTTTCTTTCGTGCGAAACGGCGATTTATGAGAAATGACGATATAATTGCTGTTTTAAACTTACAAAAACATATTAACGCTGTTTTCAACTATTCAAACTGATAAATTCATGTTTCTTTTGTGCGAAACGGCGATTTCTGAGAAATGACGATAAAATTGCTGTTTTAAACTTGCAAAAACATAGAAAAACGCTGTTTTCAACTATTCAAACTGATAAATTCATGTTTCTTTCGTGCGAAACGGCGATTTCTGAGAAATGACGATAAAATTGCTGTTTTAAACTTGCAAAAACATAGAAAAACGCTGTTTTCAACTATTCAAACTGATAAATTCATGTTTCTTTCGTGCGAAACGGCGATTTATGAGAAATGACGATAAAATTGCGGTTTTAAACTTGCAAAAACATAGAAAAACGCTGTTTTCAACTATTCAAACTGATAAATTCATATTTCTTTCGAGCGAAACGGTGATTAGAATTGACGATAGAATTGCTGTTTCGAACTTGCAAAAACATAGAAAAACGCTGTTTTAAACTATTCAAACTGACAAATTCATATTTCTTTCGTGCGAAACGGCGATTTATGAGAAATGACGATAAAATTGCTGTTTTAAACTTACAAAAACATATTAACGCTGTTTTCAACTATTCAAACTGATAAATTCTTGTTTCTTTCGTGCGAAACGGCGATTTATGAGAAATGACGATAAAATTGCTGTTTTAAACTTGCAAAAACATAGAAACTATTCAAACAGATAAATTCATGTTTCTTTCGTGCGAAACGGCGAGTATGAGAAATGACGATAAAATTGCTGTTTTAAACTTGCAAAAACATATTAACGCTGTTTTCAACTATTCAAACTAATAAATTCATGTTTCTTTTGTGCGAAACGGCGATTTATGGGAAATGACGATAAAATTGCGGTTTTAAACTTGCAAAAACATAGAAAAACGCTGTTTTCAACTATTCAAACTGATAAATTCATGTTTCTTTCGTGCGAAACGGCGATTAGAATTGACGATAGAATTGCTGTTTTGAACTTGCAAAAACATAAAAAAACGCTGTTTTGAACTATTCAAACTGATAAATTCATGTTTCTTTCGTGCGAAACGGCGATTTCTGAGAAATGACGATAAAATTGCTGTTTTAAACTTGCAAAAACATAGAAAAACGCTGTTTTCAACTATTCAAACTGATAAATTCATGTTTCTTTCGTGCGAAACGGTGATTTATGAGAAATGACGATAAAATTGCTGTTTTAAACTTGCAAAAACATAGAAAAACGCTGTTTTCAACTATTCAAACAGATAAATTCATGTTTCTTTCGTGCGAAACGGCGATTTATGAGAAATGACGATAAAATTGCTGTTTTAAACTTGCAAAAACATATTAACGCTGTTTTCAACTATTCAAACTGATAAATTCATGTTTCTTTCGTGCGAAACGGCGATTTATGAGAAATGACGATAAAATTGCTGTTTTAAACTTGCAAAAACATAGAAAAACGCTGTTTTTAACTAATCAAACTGATAAATTCAGGTTTCTTTCGTTCGAAACGGTGGATTTTTGTGAAATCACGATAAAACTGCTGTTTTAAACTTGCAAAAACCAAGAAAAACGCTGTTTTCTACTATTCAAACTGATAAATTCATGTTTCTTTCATGCGAAACGGCGATTTATTAAAAATGACCATAAAATTGCTGTTTTAAACTTGCAAAAACATAGAAAAACACTGTTTTGAACTATTCAAACTGATAAATTCATATTTCTTTCGTGCGAAACGGCGATTTATGAGAAATGACGATAAAATTGCTGTTTTAAACTTGCAAAAACATAGAAAAACGCTGTTTTCAACTATTCAAACTGATAAATTCATGTTTCTTTTGTGCGAAACGGCGATTTATGGGAAATGACGATAAAATTGCTGTTTTAAACTTGCAAAAACATAAAAAACGCTGTTTTCAACTACACAAATTGATAAATTCATGTTTCTTTTGTGCGAAACGGCGATTTATGAGAAATGACGATAAAATTGCTGTTTTAAACTTGCAAAAACATATTAACGCTGTTTTCAACTATTCAAACAGATAAATTCATGTTTCTTTCGTGCGAAACGGCGATTTATGAGAAATGACGATATAATTGCTGTTTTAAACTTACAAAAACATATTAACGCTGTTTTCAACTATTCAAACTGATAAGTTCATGTTTCTTTTGTGCGAAACGGCGATTAGAATTGACGATAGAATTGCTGTTTTGAACTTGCAAAAACATAGAAAAACGCTGTTTTCAACTATTCAAAATGACAAATTCATATTTCTTTCGTGCGAAACGGCGATTTATGAGAAATGACGATAAAATTGCTGTTTTAAACTTACAAAAACATATTAACGCTGTTTTCAACTATTCAAACTGATAAATTCATGTTTCTTTCGTGCGAAACGGCGATTTATGAGAAATGACGATAAAATTGCTGTTTTAAACTTGCAAAAACATAGAAACTATTCAAACAGATAAATTCATGTTTCTTTCGTGCGAAACGGCGAGTATGAGAAATGACGATAAAATTGCTGTTTTAAACTTGCAAAAACATATTAACGCTGTTTTCAACTATTCAAACTGATAAATTCATGTTTCTTTTGTGCGAAACGGCGATTTATGGGAAATGACGATAAAATTGCGGTTTTAAACTTGCAAAAACATAGAAAAACGCTGTTTTCAACTATTCAAACTGATAAATTCATGTTTCTTTCGTGCGAAACGGCGATTAGAATTGACGATAGAATTGCTGTTTTGAACTTGCAAAAACATAGAAAAACGCTGTTTTGAACTATTCAAACTGATAAATTCATGTTTCTTTCGTGCGAAACGGCGATTTCTGAGAAATGACGATAAAATTGCTGTTTTAAACTTGCAAAAACATAGAAAAACGCTGTTTTCAACTATTCAAACTGATAAATTCATGTTTCTTTCGTGCGAAACGGTGATTTATGAGAAATGACGATAAAATTGCTGTTTTAAACTTGCAAAAACATAGAAAAACGCTGTTTTCAACTATTCAAACAGATAAATTCATGTTTCTTACGTGCGAAACGGCGATTTATGAGAAATGACGATAATATTGCTGTTTTAAACTTGCAAAAACATAGTAACGCTGTTTTCAACTATTCAAACTGATAAATTCATGTTTCTTTCGTGCGAAACGGCGATTTATGAGAAATGACGATAAAATTGCTGTTTTAAACTTGCAAAAACATAGAAAAACGCTGTTTTTAACTAATCAAACTGATAAATTCAGGTTTCTTTCGTTCGAAACGGTGGATTTTTGTGAAATCACGATAAAACTGCTGTTTTAAACTTGCAAAAACAAAGTTTTACGCTGTTTTCTACTATTCAAACTGATAAATTCATGTTTCTTTCATGCGAAACGGCGATTTATGAGAAATGACCATAAAATTGCTGTTTTAAACTTGCAAAAACATAGAAAAACACTGTTTTGAACTATTCAAACTGATAAATTCATATTTCTTTCGTGCGAAACGGCGATTTATGAGAAATGACGATAAAATTGCTGTTTTAAACTTGCAAAAACATAGAAAAACGCTGTTTTCAACTATTCAAACTGATAAATTCATGTTTCTTTTGTGCGAAACGGCGATTTATGGGAAATGACGATAAAATTGCTGTTTTAAACTTGCAAAAACATAAAAAAAGCTGTTTTCAACTACTCAAATTGATAAATTCATGTTTATTTCGTGCGAAACGGCGATTAGAATTGACGATAGAATTGCTGTTTTGAACTTGCAAAAACATAGAAAAACGCTGTTTTGAACTATTCAAACTGACAAATTCATATTTCTTTCGTACGAAACGGCGATTTATGAGAAATGACGATAAAATTGCTGTTTTAAACTTGCAAAAACATAGAAAAACGCTGTTTTCTACTATTCAAACTGATAAATTCATGTTTCTTTCGTGCGAAACGGCGATTTATGAGAAATGACGATAAAATTGCTGTTTTAAACTTGCAACAACATGGAAAAACGATGTTTTGAACTATTCAAACTGATAAATTCATGTTTCTTTCGTGCGAAACGGCGATTTCTGAGAAATGACGATAAAATTGCTGTTTTAAACTTGCAAAAACATAGAAAAACGCTGTTTTCAACTATTCAAACTGATAAATTCATGTTTCTTTCGTGCGAAACGGCGATTTATGAGAAATGACGATAAAATTGCTGTTTTAAACTGGCAAAAACATAGAAAAACGCTGTTTTCAACTATTCAAACAGATAAATTCATGTTTCTTTCGTGCGAAACGTTGATTTATGAGAAATGACGATATAATTGCTGTTTTAAACTTACAAAAACATATTAACGCTGTTTTCAACTATTCAAACTGATAAATTCATGTTTCTTTCGTGCGAAACGGCGATTTATGAGAAATGACGATAAAATTGCTGTTTTAAACTTGCAAAAACATAGGAACTATTCAAACAGATAAATTCATGTTTCTTTCGTGCGAAACGGCGAGTATGAGAAATGACGATAAAATTGCTGTTTTAAACTTGCAAAAACATATTAACGCTGTTTTCAACTATTCAAACTGATAAATTCATGTTTCTTTTGTGCGAAACGGCGATTTATGAGAAATGACCATAAAATTGCTGTTTTAAACTTGCAAAAACATAGAAAAACGCAGTTTTGAACTATTCAAACTGATAAATTCATATTTCTTTCGTGCGAAAGGGCGATTTATGAGAAATGACGATAAAATTGCTGTTTTAAACTTGCAAAAACATAGAAAAACGCTGTTTTCAACTATTCAAACTGATAAATTCATGTTTCTTTTGTGCGAAACGGTGATTTATGGGAAATGACGATAAAATTGCTGTTTTAAACTTGCAAAAACATAAAAAACGCTGTTTTCAACTACTCAAATTGATAAATTCATGTTTATTTCGTGCGAAACGGCGATTAGAATTGACGATAGAATTGCTGTTTTGAACTTGAAAAAACATAGAAAAACGCTGTTTTGAACTATTCAAACTGACAAATTCATATTTCTTTCGTGCGAAACGGCGATTTATGAGAAATGACGATAAAATTGCTGTTTTAAACTTGCAAAAACATAGAAAAACGCTGTTTTCTACTATTCAAACTGATAAATTCATGTTTCTTTTGTGCGAAACGGTGATTTATGGGAAATGACGATAAAATTGCTGTTTTAAACTTGCAAAAACATAGAAAAACGCTGTTTTCAACTATTCAAACTGATAAATTCATGTTTCTTTTGTGCGAAACGGTGATTTATGAGAAATGACGATAAAATTGCTGTTTTAAACTTGCAAAAACATAGAAAAACGCAGTTTTGAACTATTCAAACTGATAAATTCATATTTCTTTCGTGCGAAAGGGCGATTTATGAGAAATGACGATAAAATTGCTGTTTTAAACTTAAAAAAACATAGAAAAACGCTGTTTTCAACTATTCAAACTGATAAATTCATGTTTCTTTCGTGCGAAACGGCGATTTATGAGAAATGACGATAAAATTGCTGTTTTAAACTTGCAAAAACATAGAAACTATTCAAACAGATAAATTCATGTTTCTTTCGTGCGAAACGGCGAGTATGAGAAATGACGATAAAATTGCTGTTTTAAACTTGCAAAAACATATTAACGCTGTTTTCAACTATTCAAACTGATAAATTCATGTTTCTTTTGTGCGAAACGGCGATTTATGAGAAATGACCATAAAATTGCTGTTTTAAACTTGCAAAAACATAGAAAAACGCAGTTTTGAACTATTCAAACTGATAAATTCATATTTCTTTCGTGCGAAAGGGCGATTTATGAGAAATGACGATAAAATTGCTGTTTTAAACTTGCAAAAACATAGAAAAACGCTGTTTTCAACTATTCAAACTGATAAATTCATGTTTATTTCGTGCGAAACGGCGATTAGAATTGACGATAGAATTGCTGTTTTGAACTTGCAAAAACATAGAAAAACGCTGTTTTGAACTATTCAAACTGACAAATTCATATTTCTTTCGTGCGAAACGGCGATTTATGAGAAATGACGATAAAATTGCTGTTTTAAACTTGCAAAAACATAGAAAAACGCTGTTTTCAACTATTCAAACTGATAAATTCATGTTTCTTTTGTGCGAAACGGTGATTTATGGGAAATGACGATAAAATTGCTGTTTTAAACTTGCAAAAACATAGAAAAACGCAGTTTTGAACTATTCAAACTGATAAATTCATATTTCTTTCGTGCGAAAGGGCGATTTATGAGAAATGACGATAAAATTGCTGTTTTAAACTTGCAAAAACATAGAAAAACGCTGTTTTTAACTATTCAAACTGATAAATTCATGTTTCTTTTGTGCGAAACGGCGATTTATGGGAAATGACGATAAAATTGCTGTTTTAAACTTGCAAAAACATAAAAAAAGCTGTTTTCAACTACTCAAATTGATAAATTCATGTTTATTTCGTGCGAAACGGCGATTAGAATTGACGATAGAATTGCTGTTTTGAACTTGCAAAAACATAGAAAAACGCTGTTTTGAACTATTCAAACTGATAAATTCATATTTCTTTCGTGCGAAACGGCGATTTATGAGAAATGACGATAAAATTGCTGTTTTAAACTTGCAAAAACATAGAAAAACGCTGTTTTCTACTATTCAAACTGATAAATTCATGTTTCTTTCGTGCGAAACGGCGATTTATGAGAAATGACGATAAAATTGCTGTTTTAAACTTGCAACAACATGGAAAAACGATGTTTTGAACTATTCAAACTGATAAATTCATGATTCTTTCGTGCGAAACGGCGATTTCTGAGAAATGACGATAAAATTGCTGTTTTATACTTGCAAAAACATAGAAAAACGCTGTTTTCAACTATTCAAACTGATAAATTCATGTTTCTTTCGTGCGAAACGGCGATTTATGAGAAATGACGATAAAATTGCTGTTTTAAACTTGCAAAAACATAGAAAAACGCTGTTTTCAACTATTCAAACTGATAAATTCATGTTTCTTTCGTGCGAAACGTTGATTTATGAGAAATGACGATATAATTGCTGTTTTAAACTTACAAAAACATATTAACGCTGTTTTCAACTATTCAAACTGATAAATTCATGTTTCTTTTGTGCGAAACGGCGATTTATGAGAAATGACGATAAAATTGCTGTTTTGAACTTGCAAAAACATAGAAAAACGCTGTTTTCAACTATTCAAACTGATAAATTCATGTTTCTTTCGTGCGAAACGTTGATTTATGAGAAATGACGATATAATTGCTGTTTTAAACTTACAAAAACATATTAACGCTGTTTTCAACTATTCAAACTGATAAATTCATGTTTCTTTCGTGCGAAACGTTGATTTATGAGAAATGACGATATAATTGCTGTTTTAAACTTACAAAAACATATTAACGCTGTTTTCAACTATTCAAACTGATAAATTCATGTTTCTTTCGTGTGAAACGGCGATTTATGAGAAATGACGATAAAATTGCGGTTTTAAACTTGCAAAAACATAGAAAAACGCTGTTTTCAACTATTCAAACTGATAAATTCATATTTCTTTCGTGCGAAACGGCGATTTATGAGAAATGACGATAAAATTGCTGTTTTAAACTTGCAAAAACATAGAAAAACGCTGTTTTCAACTATTCAAACTGACAAATTCATGTTTCTTTCGTGCGAAACGGCGATTTATGAGAAATGACGATAAAATTGCTGTTTTAAACTTGCAAAAACATAGAAAAACGCTGTTTTCAACTATTCAAACTGATAAATTCATGTTTCTTTCGTGCGAAACGTTGATTTATGAGAAATGACGATATAATTGCTGTTTTAAACTTACAAAAACATATTAACGCTGTTTTCAACTATTCAAACTGATAAATTCATGTTTCTTTCGTGCGAAACGTTGATTTATGAGAAATGACGATATAATTGCTGTTTTAAACTTACAAAAACATATTAACGCTGTTTTCAACTATTCAAACTGATAAATTCATGTTTCTTTCGTGTGAAACGGCGATTTATGAGAAATGACGATAAAATTGCGGTTTTAAACTTGCAAAAACATAGAAAAACGCTGTTTTCAACTATTCAAACTGATAAATTCATATTTCTTTCGTGCGAAACGGCGATTTATGAGAAATGACGATAAAATTGCTGTTTTAAACTTGCAAAAACATAGAAAAACGCTGTTTTCAACTATTCAAACTGACAAATTCATGTTTCTTTCGTGCGAAACGGCGATTTATGAGAAATGACGATAGAATTGCTGTTTTGAACTTGCAAAAACATAGAAAAACGCTGTTTTCAACTATTCAAACTGACAAATTCATGTTTCTTTCGTGCGAAACGGCGATTTATGAGAAATGACGATAAAATTGCTGTTTTAAACTTGCAAAAACATAGAAAAACGCTGTTTTCAACTATTCAAACTGATAAATTCATGTTTCTTTCGTGCGAAACGGCGATTTATGAGAAATGACGATAGAATTGCTGTTTTGAACTTGCAAAAACATAGAAAAACGCTGTTTTCAACTATTCAAACTGACAAATTCATGTTTCTTTCGTGCGAAACGGCGATTTATGAGAAATGACGATAAAATTGCTGTTTTAAACTTGCAAAAACATAGAAACTATTCAAACAGATAAATTCATGTTTCTTTCGTGCGAAACGGCGAGTATGAGAAATGACGATAAAATTGCTGTTTTAAACTTGCAAAAACATATTAACGCTGTTTTCAACTATTCAAACTGATAAATTCATGTTTCTTTTGTGCGAAACGGCGATTTATGAGAAATGACCATAAAATTGCTGTTTTAAACTTGCAAAAACATAGAAAAACGCAGTTTTGAACTATTCAAACTGATAAATTCATATTTCTTTCGTGCGAAAGGGCGATTTATGAGAAATGACGATAAAATTGCTGTTTTAAACTTGCAAAAACATAGAAAAACGCTGTTTTCAACTATTCAAACTGATAAATTCATGTTTATTTCGTGCGAAACGGCGATTAGAATTGACGATAGAATTGCTGTTTTGAACTTGCAAAAACATAGAAAAACGCTGTTTTGAACTATTCAAACTGACAAATTCATATTTCTTTCGTGCGAAACGGCGATTTATGAGAAATGACGATAAAATTGCTGTTTTAAACTTGCAAAAACATAGAAAAACGCTGTTTTCAACTATTCAAACTGATAAATTCATGTTTCTTTTGTGCGAAACGGTGATTTATGGGAAATGACGATAAAATTGCTGTTTTAAACTTGCAAAAACATAGAAAAACGCAGTTTTGAACTATTCAAACTGATAAATTCATATTTCTTTCGTGCGAAAGGGCGATTTATGAGAAATGACGATAAAATTGCTGTTTTAAACTTGCAAAAACATAGAAAAACGCTGTTTTTAACTATTCAAACTGATAAATTCATGTTTCTTTTGTGCGAAACGGCGATTTATGGGAAATGACGATAAAATTGCTGTTTTAAACTTGCAAAAACATAAAAAAAGCTGTTTTCAACTACTCAAATTGATAAATTCATGTTTATTTCGTGCGAAACGGCGATTAGAATTGACGATAGAATTGCTGTTTTGAACTTGCAAAAACATAGAAAAACGCTGTTTTGAACTATTCAAACTGATAAATTCATATTTCTTTCGTGCGAAACGGCGATTTATGAGAAATGACGATAAAATTGCTGTTTTAAACTTGCAAAAACATAGAAAAACGCTGTTTTCTACTATTCAAACTGATAAATTCATGTTTCTTTCGTGCGAAACGGCGATTTATGAGAAATGACGATAAAATTGCTGTTTTAAACTTGCAACAACATGGAAAAACGATGTTTTGAACTATTCAAACTGATAAATTCATGATTCTTTCGTGCGAAACGGCGATTTCTGAGAAATGACGATAAAATTGCTGTTTTATACTTGCAAAAACATAGAAAAACGCTGTTTTCAACTATTCAAACTGATAAATTCATGTTTCTTTCGTGCGAAACGGCGATTTATGAGAAATGACGATAAAATTGCTGTTTTAAACTTGCAAAAACATAGAAAAACGCTGTTTTCAACTATTCAAACAGATAAATTCATGTTTCTTTCGTGCGAAACGTTGATTTATGAGAAATGACGATATAATTGCTGTTTTAAACTTACAAAAACATATTAACGCTGTTTTCAACTATTCAAACTGATAAATTCATGTTTCTTTTGTGCGAAACGGCGATTTATGAGAAATGACGATAAAATTGCGGTTTTAAACTTGCAAAAACATAGAAAAACGCTGTTTTCAACTATTCAAACTGATAAATTCATATTTCTTTCGTGCGAAACGGCGATTTATGAGAAATGACGATAAAATTGCTGTTTTAAACTTGCAAAAACATAGAAAAACGCTGTTTTCAACTATTCAAACTGACAAATTCATGTTTCTTTCGTGCGAAACGGCGATTTATGAGAAATGACGATAGAATTGCTGTTTTGAACTTGCAAAAACATAGAAAAACGCTGTTTTCAACTATTCAAACTGACAAATTCATGTTTCTTTCGTGCGAAACGGCGATTTATGAGAAATGACGATAAAATTGCTGTTTTAAACTTGCAAAAACATAGAAAAACGCTGTTTTCAACTATTCAAACTGATAAATTCATGTTTCTTTCGTGCGAAACGGCGATTTATGAGAAATGACGATAGAATTGCTGTTTTGAACTTGCAAAAACATAGAAAAACGCTGTTTTCAACTATTCAAACTGACAAATTCATGTTTCTTTCGTGCGAAACGGCGATTTATGAGAAATGACGATAAAATTGCTGTTTTAAACTTGCAAAAACATAGAAAAACGCTGTTTTCAACTATTCAAACAGATAAATTCATGTTTCTTTCGTGCGAAACGTTGATTTATGAGAAATGACGATATAATTGCTGTTTTAAACTTACAAAAACATATTAACGCTGTTTTAAACTATTCAAACTGACAAATTCATATTTCTTTCGTGCGAAACGGCGATTTATGAGAAATGACGATAAAATTGCTGTTTTAAACTTGCAAAAACATAGAAAAACGCTGTTTTCAACTATTCAAACTGATAAATTCATATTTCTTTCGTGCGAAACGGCGATTTATGAGAAATGACGATAAAATTGCTGTTTTAAACTTGCAAAAACATAGAAAAACGCTGTTTTCAACTATTCAAACTGACAAATTCATGTTTCTTTCGTGCGAAACGGCGATTTATGAGAAATGACGATAGAATTGCTGTTTTGAACTTGCAAAAACATAGAAAAACGCTGTTTTCAACTATTCAAACTGACAAATTCATGTTTCTTTCGTGCGAAACGGCGATTTATGAGAAATGACGATAAAATTGCTGTTTTAAACTTGCAAAAACATAGAAAAACGCTGTTTTCAACTATTCAAACTGATAAATTCATGTTTCTTTCGTGCGAAACGGCGATTTATGAGAAATGACGATAGAATTGCTGTTTTGAACTTGCAAAAACATAGAAAAACGCTGTTTTCAACTATTCAAACTGACAAATTCATGTTTCTTTCGTGCGAAACGGCGATTTATGAGAAATGACGATAAAATTGCGGTTTTAAACTTGCAAAAACATAGAAAAACGCTGTTTTCAACTATTCAAACTGATAAATTCATATTTCTTTCGTGCGAAACGGCGATTTATGAGAAATGACGATAAAATTGCTGTTTTAAACTTGCAAAAACATAGAAAAACGCTGTTTTCAACTATTCAAACTGACAAATTCATGTTTCTTTCGTGCGAAACGGCGATTTATGAGAAATGACGATAAAATTGCTGTTTTAAACTTGCAAAAACATAGAAAAACGCTGTTTTCAACTATTCAAACAGATAAATTCATGTTTCTTTCGTGCGAAACGTTGATTTATGAGAAATGACGATATAATTGCTGTTTTAAACTTACAAAAACATATTAACGCTGTTTTAAACTATTCAAACTGACAAATTCATATTTCTTTCGTGCGAAACGGCGATTTATGAGAAATGACGATAAAATTGCTGTTTTAAACTTGCAAAAACATAGAAAAACGCTGTTTGCAACTATTCAAACTGACAAATTCATGTTTCTTTCGTGCGAAACGGCGATTTATGAGAAATGACGATAAAATTGCTGTTTTAAACTTACAAAAACATAGAAAAACGCTGTTTTCAACTATTCAAACTGATAAATTCATGTTTCTTTCGTGCGAAACGTTGATTTATGAGAAATGACGATATAATTGCTGTTTTAAACTTACAAAAACATATTAACGCTGTTTTAAACTATTCAAACTGACAAATTCATATTTCTTTCGTGCGAAACGGCGATTTATGAGAAATGACGATAAAATTGCTGTTTTAAACTTGCAAAAACCTAGAAAAACGCTGTTTTCAACTATTCAAACTGATAAATTCATGTTCTTTTGTGCGAAACAGCGATTTATGGGAAATGACGATAAAATTGCTGTTTTAAACTTGCAAAAACATAAAAAAAGCTGTTTTCAACTACTCAAATTGATAAATTCATGTTTATTTCGTGCGAAACGGCGATTAGAATTGACGATAGAATTGCTGTTTTGAACTTGCAAAAACATAGAAAAACGCTGTTTTGAACTATTCAAACTGACAAATTCATATTTCTTTCGTGCGAAACGGCGATTTATAAGAAATGACGATAAAATTGCTGTTTTAAACTTGCAAAAACATAGAAAAACGCTGTTTTCTACTATTCAAACTGATAAATTCATGTTTCTTTCGTGCGAAACGGCGATTTATGAGAAATGACGATAAAATTGCTGTTTTAAACTTGCAACAACATGGAAAAACGATGTTTTGAACTATTCAAACTGATAAATTCATGTTTCTTTCGTGCGAAACGGCGATTTATGAGAAATGACGATAAAATTGCTGTTTTAAACTTGCAAAAACATAGAAAAACGCTGTTTTCAACTATTCAAACAGATAAATTCATGTTTCTTTCGTGCGAAACGGCGATTTATGAGAAATGACGATATAATTGCTGTTTTAAACTTACAAAAACATATTAACGCTGTTTTCAACTATTCAAACTGATAAATTCATGTTTCTTTTGTGCGAAACGGCGATTTATGAGAAATGACGATAAAATTGCGGTTTTAAACTTGCAAAAACATAGAAAAACGCTGTTTTCAACTATTCAAACTGATAAATTCATATTTCTTTCGTGCGAAACGGCGATTAGAATTGACGATAGAATTGCTGTTTTGAACTTGCAAAAACATAGAAAAACGCTGTTTTAAACTATTCAAACTGACAAATTCATATTTCTTTCGTGCGAAACGGCGATTTATGAGAAATGACGATAAAATTGCTGTTTTAAACTTGCAAAAACATAGAAAAACGCTGTTTTCAACTATTCAAACTGACAAATTCATGTTTCTTTCGTGCGAAACGGCGATTTATGAGAAATGACGATAAAATTGCTGTTTTAAACTTGCAAAAACATAGAAAAACGCTGTTTTCAAATATTCAAACTGATAAATTCATGTTTCTTTCGTGCGAAACGGCGATTTATAAGACATGACGATAAAATTGCTGTTTTAAACTTGCAAAAACATAGAAACTATTCAAACAGATAAATTCATGTTTCTTTCGTGCGAAACGGCGAGTATGAGAAATGACGATAAAATTGCTGTTTTAAACTTGCAAAAACATATAAACGCTGTTTTCAAATATTCAAACTCATAAATTCATGTTTCTTTTGTGCGAAACGGCGATTTATGAGAAATGACCATAAAATTGCTGTTTTAAACTTGCAAAAATATAGAAAAACGCTGTTTTGAACTATTCAAACTGATAAATTCATATTTCTTTCGTGCGAAACAGCGATTTATGAGAAATGACGATAAAATTGCTGTTTTAAACTTGCAAAAACATAGAAAAACGCTGTTTTCAACTATACAAACTGATAAATTCATATTTCTTTTGTGCGAAACGGCGATTTATGGGAAATGACGATAAAATTGCTGTTTTAAACTTGCAAAAACATAAAAAGCGCTGTTTTCAACTACTCAAATTGATAAATTCATGTTTATTTCGTGCGAAACGGCGATTAGAATTGACGATAGAATTGCTGTTTTGAACTTGCAAAAACATAGAAAAACGCTGTTTTCAACTTTTCAAACTGATAAATTCATGTTTCTTTCGTGCGAAACGGCGATTTATGAGAAATGACGATAAAATTGCTGTTTTAAACTTGCAAAAACATAAAAAACGCTGTTTTCAACTACTCAAATTGATAAATTCATGTTTATTTCGTGCGAAACGGCGATTAGAATTGACGATAAAATTGCTGTTTTAAACTTGCAAAAACATAAAAAACGCTGTTTTAAACTATTCAAACTGACAAATTCATATTTCTTTCGTGCGAAACGGCGATTAGAATTGACGATAGAATTGCTGTTTTGAACTTGCAAAAACATAGAAACGCTGTTTTCAACTATTCAAACTGACAAATTCATATTTCTTTCGTGCGAAACGGCGATTTATGAGAAATGACGATAAAATTGCTGTTTTAAACTTGCAAAAACATAGAAAAACGCTGTTTTCAACTATTCAAACTGACAAATTCATGTTTCTTTCGTGCAAAACGGCGATTTATGATAAATGACGATAAAATTGCTGTTTTAAACTTGCAAAAACATAGAAAAACGCTGTTTTCAACTATTCAAACTGATAAATTCATGTTTCTTTCGTGCGAAACGGCGAGTATGAGAAATGACAATAAAATTGCTGTTTTAAACTTGCAAAAACATATAAACGCTGTTTTCAACTATTCAAACTCGTAAATTCATGTTTCTTTTGTGCGAAACGGCGATTTATGAGAAATGACCATAAAATTGCTGTTTTAAACTTGCAAAAATATAGAAAAACGCTGTTTTGAACTATTCAAACTGATAAATTCATATTTCTTTCGTGCGAAACAGCGATTTATGAGAAATGACGATAAAATTGCTGTTTTAAACTTGCAAAAACATAGAAAAACGCTGTTTTAAACTATACAAACTGATAAATTCATATTTCTTTTGTGCGAAACGGCGATTTATGGGAAATGACGATAAAATTGCTGTTTTAAACTTGCAAAAACATAAAAAACGCTGTTTTCAACTACTCAAATTGATAAATTCATGTTTATTTCGTGCGAAACGGCGATTAGAATTGACGATAGAATTGCTGTTTTGAACTTGCAAAAACATAGAAAAACGCTGTTTTGAACTATTCAAACTGACAAATTCATATTTCTTTCGTGCGAAACGGCGATTTATGAGAAATGACGATAAAATTGCTGTTTTAAACTTGCAAAAACATAGAAAAACGCTGTTTTCTACTATTCAAACTGATAAATTCATGTTTCTTTCGTGCGAAACGGCGATTTATGAGAAATGACGATAAAATTGCTGTTTTAAACTTGCAACAACATGGAAAAACGATGTTTTGAACTATTCAAACTGATAAATTCATGTTTCTTTCGTGCGAAACGGCGATTTCTGAGAAATGACGATAAAATTGCTGTTTTAAACTTGCAAAAACATAGAAAAACGCTGTTTTCAACTATTCAAACTGATAAATTCATGTTTCTTTCGTGCGA
Source organism: Poecilus cupreus (assembly GCA_963942605.1). Taxonomy (NCBI): domain Eukaryota; kingdom Metazoa; phylum Arthropoda; class Insecta; order Coleoptera; family Carabidae; genus Poecilus; species Poecilus cupreus. Next base: position 75,753 of record CAWWDY010000961.1, read on the forward strand.
AACGGCGATTTATGAGAAATGACGATAAAATTGCTGTTTTAAACTTGCAAAAACATAGAAAAACGCTGTTTTCAACTATTCAAACAGATAAATTCATGTTTCTTTCGTGCGAAACGGCGATTTATGAGAAATGACGATAAAATTGCTGTTTTAAACTTGCAACAACATGGAAAAACGATGTTTTGAACTATTCAAACTGATAAATTCATGTTTCTTTCGTGCGAAACGGCGATTTCTGAGAAATGACGATAAAATTGCTGTTTTAAACTTGCAAAAACATAGAAAAACGCTGTTTTCAACTATTCAAACTGATAAATTCATGTTTCTTTCGTGCGAAACGGCGATTTATGAGAAATGACGATAAAATTGCTGTTTTAAACTTGCAAAAACATAGAAAAACGCTGTTTTCAACTATTCAAACAGATAAATTCATGTTTCTTTCGTGCGAAACGGCGATTTATGAGAAATGACGATATAATTGCTATTTTAAACTTACAAAAACATATTAACGCTGTTTTCAACTATTCAAACTGATAAATTCATGTTTCTTTTGTGCGAAACGGCGATTTATGAGAAATGACGATAAAATTGCGGTTTTAAACTTGCAAAAACATAGAAAAACGCTGTTTTCAACTATTCAAACTGATAAATTCATATTTCTTTCGTGCGAAACGGCGATTAGAATTGACGATAGAATTGCTGTTTTGAACTTGCAAAAACATAGAAAAACGCTGTTTTAAACTATTCAAACTGACAAATTCATATTTCTTTCGTGCGAAACGGCGATTAGAATTGACGATAGAATTGCTGTTTTGAACTTGCAAAAACATAGAAAAACGCTGTTTTAAACTATTCAAACTGACAAATTCATATTTCTTTCGTGCGAAACGGCGATTTATGAGAAATGACGATAAAATTGCTGTTTTAAACTTGCAAAAACATAGAAAAACGCTGTTTTCAACTATTCAAACTGACAAATTCATGTTTCTTTCGTGCAAAACGGCGATTTATGAGAAATGACGATAAAATTGCTGTTTTAAACTTGCAAAAACATAGAAAAACGCTGTTATTAACTATTCAAACTGATAAATTCATGTTTCTTTCGTGCGAAACGGCGATTTATGAGAAATGACGATAAAATTGCTGTTTTAAACTTGCAAAAACATAGAAAAACGCTGTTTTAAACTATTCAAACTGATAAATTCATATTTCTTTCGTGCGAAACGGCGATTAGAATTGACGATAGAATTGCTGTTTTGAACTTGCAAAAACATAGAAAAACGCTGTTTTAAACTATTCAAACTGACAAATTCATATTTCTTTCGTGCGAAACGGCGATTTATGAGAAATGACGATAAAATTGCTGTTTTAAACTTGCAAAAACATAGAAAAACGCTGTTTTCAACTATTCAAACTGACAAATTCATGTTTCTTTCGTGCAAAACGGCGATTTATGAGAAATGACGATAAAATTGCTGTTTTAAACTTGCAAAAACATAGAAAAACGCTGTTTTCAACTATTCAAACTGATAAATTCATGTTTCTTTCGTGCGAAACGGCGATTTATGAGAAATGACGATAAAATTGCTGTTTTAAACTTGCAAAAACATAGAAACTATTCAAACAGATAAATTCATGTTTCTTTCGTGCGAAACGGCAAATATGAGAAATGACGATAAAATTGCTGTTTTAAACTTGCAAAAACATATTAACGCTGTTTTCAACTATTCAAACTGATAAATTCATGTTTCTTTTGTGCGAAACGGCGATTTATGAGAAATGACGATAAAATTGCTGTTTTAAACTTACAAAAACATAGAAAAACGCTGTTTTCAACTATTCAAACTGATAAGTTCATGTTTCTTTCGTGCGAAACGGCGATTTATGAGAAATGACTATAAAATTGCTGTTTTAAACTTGCAAAAACATAGAAAAACGCAGTTTTCAACTATTCAAACTGATAAATTCATGTTTCTTTAGTGCGAAACGGCGATTTATGAGAAATGACGATATAATTGCTGTTTCAAACTTACAAAAACATATTAACGCTGTTTTCAACTATTCAAACTGATAAATTCATATTTCTTTCGTGCGAAACGGCGATTTATGAGAAATGACGATAAAATTGCTGTTTTAAACTTACAAAAACATATTAACGCTGTTTTCAACTATTCAAACTGATAAATTCATGTTTCTTTCGTGCGAAACGGCGATTTATGAGAAATGACGATAAAATTGCTGTTTTAAACTTACAAAAACATATTAACGCTGTTTTAAACTATTCAAACTGACAAATTCATATTTCTTTCGTGCGAAACGGCGATTTATGAGAAATGACGATAAAATTGCTGTTTTAAACTTGCAAAAACATAGAAAAACGCTGTTTTCAACTATTCAAACTGACAAATTCATGTTTCTTTCGTGCAAAACGGCGATTTATGAGAAATGACGATAAAATTGCTGTTTTAAACTTGCAAAAACATAGAAAAACGCTGTTATTAACTATTCAAACTGATAAATTCATGTTTCTTTCGTGCGAAACGGCGATTTATGAGAAATGACGATAAAATTGCTGTTTTAAACTTGCAAAAACATAGAAAAACGCTGTTTTAAACTATTCAAACTGATAAATTCATATTTCTTTCGTGCGAAACGGCGATTAGAATTGACGATAGAATTGCTGTTTTGAACTTGCAAAAACATAGAAAAACGCTGTTTTAAACTATTCAAACTGACAAATTCATATTTCTTTCGTGCGAAACGGCGATTTATGAGAAATGACGATAAAATTGCTGTTTTAAACTTGCAAAAACATAGAAAAACGCTGTTTTCAACTATTCAAACTGACAAATTCATGTTTCTTTCGTGCAAAACGGCGATTTATGAGAAATGACGATAAAATTGCTGTTTTAAACTTGCAAAAACATAGAAAAACGCTGTTTTCAACTATTCAAACTGATAAATTCATGTTTCTTTCGTGCGAAACGGCGATTTATGAGAAATGACGATAAAATTGCTGTTTTAAACTTGCAAAAACATAGAAACTATTCAAACAGATAAATTCATGTTTCTTTCGTGCGAAACGGCAAATATGAGAAATGACGATAAAATTGCTGTTTTAAACTTGCAAAAACATATTAACGCTGTTTTCAACTATTCAAACTGATAAATTCATGTTTCTTTTGTGCGAAACGGCGATTTATGAGAAATGACGATAAAATTGCTGTTTTAAACTTACAAAAACATAGAAAAACGCTGTTTTCAACTATTCAAACTGATAAGTTCATGTTTCTTTCGTGCGAAACGGCGATTTATGAGAAATGACTATAAAATTGCTGTTTTAAACTTGCAAAAACATAGAAAAACGCAGTTTTCAACTATTCAAACTGATAAATTCATGTTTCTTTAGTGCGAAACGGCGATTTATGAGAAATGACGATATAATTGCTGTTTCAAACTTACAAAAACATATTAACGCTGTTTTCAACTATTCAAACTGATAAATTCATATTTCTTTCGTGCGAAACGGCGATTTATGAGAAATGACGATAAAATTGCGGTTTTAAACTTGCAAAAACATAGAAAAACGCTGTTTTCAACTATTCAAACTGATAAATTCATATTTCTTTCGTGCGAAACGGCGATTAGAATTGACGATAGAATTGCTGTTTTGAACTTGCAAAAACATAGAAAAACGCTGTTTTAAACTATTCAAACTGACAAATTCATATTTCTTTCGTGCGAAACGGCGATTTATGAGAAATGACGATAAAATTGCTGTTTTAAACTTACAAAAACATATTAACGCTGTTTTCAACTATTCAAACTGATAAATTCATGTTTCTTTCGTGCGAAACGGCGATTTATGAGAAATGACGATAAAATTGCTGTTTTAAACTTGCAAAAACATAGAAACTATTCAAACAGATAAATTCATGTTTCTTTCGTGCGAAACGGCGAGTATGAGAAATGACGATAAAATTGCTGTTTTAAACTTGCAAAAACATATTAACGCTGTTTTCAACTATTCAAACTGATAAATTCATGTTTCTTTTGTGCGAAACGGCGATTTATGGGAAATGACGATAAAATTGCGGTTTTAAACTTGCAAAAACATAGAAAAACGCTGTTTTCAACTATTCAAACTGAAAAATTCATGTTTCTTTCGTGCGAAACGGCGATTAGAATTGACGATAGAATTGCTGTTTTGAACTTGCAAAAACATAGAAAAACGCTGTTTTCAACTATTCAAACTGATAAATTCATGTTTCTTTCGTGCGAAACGGCGATTTATGAGAAATGACGATAAAATTGCTGTTTTAAACTTGCAACAACATGGAAAAACGATGTTTTGAACTATTCAAACTGATAAATTCATGTTTCTTTCGTGCGAAACGGCGATTTATGAGAAATGACGATAAAATTGCTGTTTTAAACTTGCAACAACATGGAAAAACGATGTTTTGAACTATTCAAACTGATAAATTCATGTTTCTTTCGTGCGAAACGGCGATTTATGAGAAATGACGATAAAATTGCTGTTTTAAACTTGCAACAACATGGAAAAACGATGTTTTGAACTATTCAAACTGATAAATTCATGTTTCTTTCGTGCGAAACGGCGATTTATGGGAAATGACGATAAAATTGCTGTTTTAAACTTGCAAAAACATAAAAAACGCTGTTTTCAACTACTCAAATTGATAAATTCATGTTTATTTCGTGCGAAACGGCGATTAGAATTGACGATAGAATTGCTGTTTTGAACTTGCAAAAACATAGAAAAACGCTGTTTTCTACTATTCAAACTGGTAAATTCATGTTTCTTTCGTGCGAAACGGCGATTTCTGAGAAATGACGATAAAATTGCTGTTTTAAACTTGCAAAAACATGGAAAAACGCTGTTTTCAACTATTCAAACTGATAAATTCATGTTTCTTTCGTGCGAAACGGCGATTTATGAGAAATGACGATAAAATTGCTGTTTTAAACTTGCAAAAACATAGAAAAACGCTGTTTTCAACTATTCAAACTGATAAATTCATATTTCTTTCGTGCGAAACGGCGATTAGAATTGACGATAGAATTGCTGTTTTGAACTTGCAAAAACATAGAAAAACGCTGTTTTCTACTATTCAAACTGATAAATTCATGTTTCTTTCGTGCGAAACGGCGATTTATGAGAAATGACGATAAAATTGCTGTTTTAAACTTGCAACAACATGGAAAAACGATGTTTTGAACTATTCAAACTGATAAATTCATGTTTCTTTCGTGCGAAACGGCGATTTATGAGAAATGACGATAAAATTGCTGTTTTAAACTTGCAACAACATGGAAAAACGATGTTTTGAACTATTCAAACTGATAAATTCATGTTTCTTTCGTGCGAAACGGCGATTTCTGAGAAATGACGATAAAATTGCTGTTTTAAACTTGCAAAAACATAGAAAAACGCTGTTTTCAACTATTCAAACTGATAAATTCATATTTCTTTCGTGCGAAACGGCGATTAGAATTGACGATAAAATTGCTGTTTTAAACTTGCAAAAACATAGAAAAACGCTGTTTTTAACTAATCAAACTGATAAATTCAGGTTTCTTTCGTTCGAAACGGTGGATTTTTGTGAAATCACGATAAAACTGCTGTTTTAAACTTGCAAAAACAAAGAAAAACGCTGTTTTCTACTATTCAAACTGATAAATTCATGTTTCTTTCATGCGAAACGGCGATTTATGAGAAATGACCATAAAATTGCTGTTTTAAACTTGCAAAAACATAGAAAAACACTGTTTTGAACTATTCAAACTGATAAATTCATATTTCTTTCGTGCGAAACGGCGATTTATGAGAAATGACGATACAATTGCTGTTTTAAACTTGCAAAAACATAGAAAAAGCTGTTTTCAACTATTCAAACTGATAAATTCATGTTTCTTTTGTGCGAAACGGCGATTTATGGGAAATGACGATAAAATTGCTGTTTTAAACTTGCAAAAACATAAAAAACGCTGTTTTCAACTACTCAAATTGATAAATTCATATTTATTTCGTGCGAAACGGCGATTAGAATTGACGATAGAATTGCTGTTTTGAACTTGCAAAAACATAGAAAAACGCTGTTTTCTACTATTCAAACTGATAAATTCATGTTTCTTTCGTGCGAAACGGCGATTTCTGAGAAATGACGATAAAATTGCTGTTTTAAACTTGCAAAAACATGGAAAAACGCTGTTTTCAACTATTCAAACTGATAAATTCATGTTTCTTTCGTGCGAAACGGCGATTTATGAGAAATGACGATAAAATTGCTGTTTTAAACTTGCAAAAACATAGAAAAACGCTGTTTTCAACTATTCAAACAGATAAATTCATGTTTCTTTCGTGCGAAACGGCGATTTATGGGAAATGACGATAAAATTGCTGTTTTAAACTTGCAAAAACATAAAAAACGCTGTTTTCAACTACTCAAATTGATAAATTCATGTTTATTTCGTGCGAAACGGCGATTAGAATTGACGATAGAATTGCTGTTTTGAACTTGCAAAAACATAGAAAAACGCTGTTTTCTACTATTCAAACTGATAAATTCATGTTTCTTTCGTGCGAAACGGCGATTTCTGAGAAATGACGATAAAATTGCTGTTTTAAACTTGCAAAAACATGGAAAAACGCTGTTTTCAACTATTCAAACTGATAAATTCATGTTTCTTTCGTGCGAAACGGCGATTTATGAGAAATGACGATAAAATTGCTGTTTTAAACTTGCAAAAACATAGAAAAACGCTGTTTTCTACTATTCAAACTGATAAATTCATGTTTCTTTCGTGCGAAACGGCGATTTCTGAGAAATGACGATAAAATTGCTGTTTTAAACTTGCAAAAACATAGAAAAACGCTGTTTTCTACTATTCAAACTGATAAATTCATGTTTCTTTCGTGCGAAACGGCGATTTATGAGAAATGACCATAAAATTGCTGTTTTAAACTTGCAAAAACATAGAAAAACACTGTTTTGAACTATTCAAACTGACAAATTCATATTTCTTCGTGCGAAACGGCGATTTATGAGAAATGACGATAAAATTGCTGTTTTAAACTTGCAAAAACATAGAAAAACGCTGTTTTCTACTATTCAAACTGTTAAATTCATGTTTCTTTCGTGCGAAACGGCGATTTATGAGAAATGACGATAAAATTGCTGTTTTAAACTTGCAACAACATGGAAAAACGATGTTTTGAACTATTCAAACTGATAAATTCATGTTTCTTTCGTGCGAAACGGCGATTTCTGAGAAATGACGATAAAATTGCTGTTTTAAACTTGCAAAAACATGGAAAAACGCTGTTTTCAACTATTCAAACTGATAAATTCATGTTTCTTTCGTGCGAAACGGCGATTTATGAGAAATGACGATAAAATTGCTGTTTTAAACTTGCAAAAATATAGAAAAACGCTGTTTTCAACTATTCAAACAGATAAATTCATGTTTCTTTCGTGCGAAACGGCGATTTATGAGAAATGACTATAAAATTGTTGTTTTAAACTTGCAAAAACATAGAAAAACGCAGTTTTCAACTATTCAAACTGATAAATTCATGTTTC